>JAIUND010002162.1:0-25162 GCA_034699125.1 Gisinianus flammeolus | reverse complement strand
CTCCACTGAGCACATAGGTCCTTTTAAAATTAACCATTTCGACTATAGCGCTTTTTCGAGTTTCACGAACGATTTGTGTGTGTGTGTGTGTTCAGAAGAACCTTTGAAAAAAGTTTGACGAGCAAAACTCAAAGCAAAAGTACAGAGAGAGAGAGAGAGAACATTTGAGGAGATTAGGAGAAACGAAGAGAAGGACAAAGAGCCGAAAACAGAAACAGAGTTAAAATGTTGTTTGTGAAGGTCAACTGGTGTGTATTCGTAGTTTTGGTATAATTTAACGTGTGAGTTTTGAAGTTTTTGAGAGGTTTTGAGTTTTTGAGTAGGAACGTCGTCTGCAGTCTACAATCCATAATAATAGTAATAAATAGTAATACTACATGCCCATGTAAAAATTTGCGAGTTCTCGTATCTCTCTCTCGTCAAGTTATTAAACTATGAAAAATCCAAACACGAATTCTAATCTTAATTTGAACACAAATAACTGATAAAGGAACATGCGAATCCAAAGGCATCGTATAATGTAACATGGACATGGATATACATATAGAGACAAAAATCACATTCTCAATCCTCTATACTGGTGCTGATATTTCTATAATTGACGATTCTTCGTTCATATGCAGGATCATGACGACACGCAGAAAACTTTCGTGTTGACCTCAACAGGAAAAGCCATGAACTTGCCCCCACACAAACATATATAAAAAAAAAAGACAGACAATACGGAGAGACATTTGCATAAACGACCGTATACGATATACAATTCTGTGCACTGCAAACTGTGTGCAAACACACTTGCAAAATAAATTATCATTTTTCCAGACAGGAGAATTTCTCCTCTTGTATAGTAATTCCTCTGCCAAATCAAATGAGATCTCATCTGATAAAACTAAAAGCCTGGGATAAAAGTCTAAAACTGTCACAATACTTTTGCTATCTTATCACCCACTTGAGAATTTTCAGTACTTCCTCGGAAGTTTGAAGAAAACTATTTACTATTTACATATTGTATATGTATATCAAAATGATTGTAAGTAATACAGGAAACATAACTGTTTCTTCACTCATTTTGACTGTCGAGACAAAACAATTTATTGTCTACTGGACTTTGCAGAAAATAGTACAGAAAATCTACGTGTGTGTGTGTACACGAGGAAAGGATAGTTGGATTTGCTGAGCGATATACCAAGTCTACTATTATTAGAATAAATTTGTACAATTTGTCCACATCACAATCATGTTTTGATTTTATTTATATAATAATTCTATATAGTCTATAATTTCTGTTTCACATATTCATATTCCACATAATATGTTCAGGCTCCTTGGCAATTTTCATTTTTTTTCTAGTGTCACTGATGAGGCGCGTGTTAATGTACGTTTAAGCTTTCAATCTACGAACCTACCAATTATATCGTATTTATTTAATATCTATTTATATATAAATGTGTTAAATTTTTACCTTCAGATTTCTCATTTCCCTACTATACTTATTTAAATACTTACTTCATAATCCAAAATTCTTAACATGTACATATATTTTTATAGTTTGAGCAATCTCTTAAACCCTTTAACCTATCATAATTAAAAATGTCATGTTGTACCAAATAAATTAAACTTTTCCCATTTTGTACAATAATAATCTTATGGTTAGTTACTTAAAGCTTTTTTTTCCATTGTACGTTTAACTTTTAACACTTATCGTTTTGGATAAAAACGTGCATTAATTATTTTGTAACATTCTCTAATAGTTTTTTTTTACTCTTTTAATAAATGTCATTACAAAGTTTTGTGCTGAATGAATCGCGATTGTAAAAATATCTTTACTATATAAGTAGGTACAATTTGCATAGGTTTCTGTTCCATCTTTGGATATTTTTGTATCATAACGTATTTTTGTATAGAAAAAATAACTGTATTCAATACTAACTATATAACAACGATAATATTACTATAACTTATAACTATTTCTACTATACTAACTATATATTATCTTAATTAAAGCTATTTTATAATATTTCATATGGATATAGATAGAAGAATGAAAAGGCATTTGCTGGAGCAGTCTTGACTGAAAATGAATATATTTTAAAAATATCTTGATGTGTGTGTGTGTGAAGGAAGAGGCAAAATGAATCTCTCGTTAAAAAAATATACTATAAGATAATCCTCCATCTATTAGAGTACATCACGTGTAAAAATTGGAAGCGACAGTATTTCTAAGTGATCATCTCTTTTATAAAGAGAGTACTTATACAAGGCTTCTTTGTTTTCCCACTTTCTGTGATCTTTAACGTTTCTTGAAAAGGTCCTGAATTTCCTCCAAGCTTTTACCTTTAGTCTCGGGTACCTATTTAAAATTGATCAGATAATCATTAATTCAGCCATATATTTCGGATTTGAAACAATGGTTGGGATATAATTATTATGACTTGTGAGAAAACACAACTCACCCAAATGAGAGAAAATACACTGCCAGCTAAACAGACGCCCGCGAATAACCAGTAACACCCATGAGCTTCCATGCCTTTGAGCATATCCGGAAATGTCTTTGTAATTAGAAATGCTAATCCCCAACAGAAACCAGTGGCAATTGACGACGTGAGGCCTTTAACATGAGGGGGCATTAATTCACCCATCATCGTCCAAGGTAATGGCCCCATTGCGAGATTGTATCTGTTGAATGTGGATTTGAAAAACATATTACATAAGAGATCTTAGTTTTTACTCTATGCAGAGTAGGTCGAGTAGGATGTGTAATGGAATTAAATAGCTGGGATTTTTTAAAGGGAATTTTACGTGATAATGTAGAGGATTAAGGAAGTGAGAGGAAGCCAGCCGAGACTTTTCGTTTCCTCTTCACCGTTTGTACGTTGGAGATAGAAAAATACTCCGAGAGCCACGAGACTCACACCCATCCCAAAGTTAGACACGACAAGAAGGATCTTCCGACCCAGACGATCAATGAGTAATGTCGAGATGAAACAAAACACGACTTGAACTGCACCGATAATGATTGTCTGCACATTTGGATCGATCCCCGTATTGGCGGCTTTGAAAATGTCATTACTGTAAAAGAGTACCTGTCAAAACAAAACATACAATTCACAATGGAAATTAAAAATTGTATAGCATCACCCATACGTAGGTATATTTATTTGACCTACATGTACGTAAATTTTTGTGTGAATTATGTAATCTTAATTAATTACCGCATTGATCCCTCCGTACTGCTGAAGGAACATGAGCATCAAACTGATAAAAGTGGGTTTTAAAACTGACGCAGCCAAGAGATCCTTAAGAGTAGCACTCTGACCCGCAGATTCCTCCAGATTTTGTTCTATCTGCATACAAATTACAAATATCCCACCAATTAATATTTTCATACAAACACTCGCCGCACGACGAGCTACAAGAAAAACTGACAAGCAGCAAAACGCAATGTCTGTAGTTTCTACAGTTTTCTCACCAGTTTCATTTCAGGTTCAATTTGACCATCGAATTCCGCTCCTCGAAGTTTTTTTAAAGCTTTCCGTGCTTCTAGTTCCTTCCCTTTGGACAGTAAAAACCTGGGAGAATCTGGCATGAAGAACATGACGACGAGAAGGATGGCAGGGAAAATGACGGCAATCATACATGTTTGATTCCAAGGTATTACAGCTCCTACCACATATCTATACACACAAACACAAGTCACACTCTTGAATGAAATCCTCCCCTCTTTTTGCGTATACCAAATACTATACAAATGTAATTATCAAATAAGCTTACGAGTATAAAATCCCTGTGACCAGGAGCAGAGTGAGGATATTACTCAGAATCCCACGAACACTATCCTCAGCTATAAAAACACGGCAAACATATTTGGTCAAGTGTGTTTCCACATGTCACAGATCCATGCAAATAAACAATAATAGTAAGATAACAATAAATCTGGTAACTGATTCTTCCTTACCTATTTCACTAACGTAAATAGGGCCGATAAGAGTGAAAGCACCTCCACAAACTCCAGTAATGAAACGACCTACAAGGACCATGGCAATGTTTGAGGCAAATGCCATTATGAGCCAACCGGCAATGAATGGTGGGGCAAGTGCTAGCATGGTCCATTTCCGCCCAATAATCCCTGCTGGGATGGACATTGTAAGACCAGCCGTAAAACAACCAAGCTATCAATATAATATAGAAAAGCATCAAATTATTCACTAATTTGTTCATTTGTTGTTCAAAAAAGATCATGTACATATTTAATTGTGATTATTTAATCGTGCAGTTATTATTGCTATTTATTTGTATGCCGAATTCTTATACACTATACACGTTCACCCACCTGTTGAAATCTTCATGGTCAATGACATATGAATAAAAAAAATATCTAGATTATTGTTTCATTTACTAGTTTAAGGTCTCGCCAAAATATCTCAATTTGATCATACAAAGCAAGTTCAATATCACTTTGCATTAGAGATTTGAAATGTAATGCAAACCATGAAAGAAGGGGGAGAAAGAGAGAAAGAGATGAGAAGTTTCATTTACGGATTTCACCGTGTACATAAAACTTATCGATCCCCCGGCCAAAGCGCAAGCTACGTCGAGGAGCTATAGAAACTGGGTCAGTGGAACAAAACCAAAAACAACTCCCGGCTTCGTCGACCTTCATTCAAACTGCCAACTCTAATGTACTCGACTCTATTCTATCTGTATAGTGCACATGTAAGTACTTGTATACCCACTCGCAATCGTAGTACAATGTCAGTGCATTGAACAGTACCTAGACTTTTACCGCCTGTACTTTTTACTACCACCCTTTCTCTTCCTTTTTCTATTTCATCATGTGTCTACTGTCTAGTACACTCTACAACAGTTGTACGCAACCTGTGACACGCGTGTCAGAGATGACACGAACCGAATTTTGTACTGACACGCTAATTTTTTGAATATTTTTTACAAAAAACCGACTAAAGATTGAAAAGTATGGAAACTTTTTAAACTTCTTTTGTCACAAACATGAATGTGGAGTAAGCGATGAGTCAAAAGGGGCTGCAATGCCTTCCAACCTTTTTGTCCCTTTCCTTCCTTTCTTTTTCAATCATTTCTGTACTTATCCTTTTTCTCTCATCCTCAAATACAATCCCTACTCCCAACTTCAAGCTCAGACTTTTAAATACAGTGCTATATTTAACATGTTAACCAGACACAATTTTTTTGGTGACTAGCCCTTTGGACTGGTGACTTGCCCTGGCCCATGGTGACTAGACTTTACCCCACAGTTTTACAAATTTTGAAAAAAAGCTAACTAAAGGGCACAAAAACAGTGGCCAGGGCACTCAATTGCAACTAAAAAGGGCAAAATTTTCTTAAAAAAAGGCAGTGAAAATTTTTAGGCTCGCTTCGCTCGCCGTTTTCTTTTCCCTTTTTAGCCCAGAAAACTCAAAATCGCCGATAGGTACATTTTTCACTAGATAAGATTGCAAAATGTTGGAACTTCCACTATATAGATAAAAGTTGAATTTTTGCAAGCCTGCACTAGATAAAAGGACATTCAAAAGAAATCACAAAAATAGCTCAAAATAAACCAATTCAAAAGTCCCATTAAAATGCCAATATAAATAAACAATTGTAATAAAATTGTGTATGTAATGTATGTACATATGTACTCAAGACACGCCGAGTTTATGAGAATTTTATTTTGACACGACTGAAAAAAAGGTTGCGGACCACTGCTCTACAATCAATACTGCAATGTTAAACTTGAAAAAAACTTGCACCATTCCGTTAATAAATGAAACTGAGAATTAAGAATTTCCTCGCTACTAATATTTCTAGAATTAAATGTCGTCGGGACATTGTGAAAGTACAATTGACACTGAATTACATTAACTGTGAGTAATTTGTAATATATCTTATGGTTATTACCGTCGCAATAGAGCCGATCCACGAGTACTCGGTGGATTTTTCATTAAAGTCTCCAAAATGACCACTTTCAATCATGCTGCCGGTGGACGGATTTGACCAGCCTAAAACTGTTCCTAAACTAAAACTCCCAATTCCAGCTAGACAATAAAAATTAAAATCAAGTACATTGTTACAGACATATGTCCATGAGGATTTTCACAAAAAATATTAATGAGTAATGACAATGCTTTGATTTTCCATGTTGTCAAGTATTATATATATATATGAAAGGAAAATATTGTAATGAAATCTTACCAGCCATCGAGGCAATATATTGTGGAAGTTTTTTTGCGACAAATTTATCACCGGAAAGTCTCCCGGCTTCATAGCTATCGTCAGTCATTGTACTTCTTTTTTTCTTATTGACAATACGAATGTAAATTCTATTGACTCCCTCTCTAATAGAGAGTCTCTATATATTTAAAAACTACGAAGGGTTAACAAACTAAATCTTAAGACTAGAGATATCAAGAGCGAGGGAGCTACACAACTACTACAGCTAGACTCAAAACTAAAAACAACACTAAAGCTGGAAGAGCAGAAAAAACTGAGACGGGAATGGAGAGAGCGACGCAAAGAGAAATTCACTGTACAAGTCCAATGTGTTGAGTAAAATTTGCAATGTGTTCATTTCTCTATACATGTTGTGAGTTTGCAAAATGCAAAAATGATTTTTCATGTAATTCTGTAAATCTTTTCTTTTAGCTTGGCTCAATGCATAGATAGGGAAATGTATAGATGTGTGTACGTGGAAACTCTCCTGAATTTATTACCCATACGAATTTATAATTGGCAATCGCCATTTATTGAAAATATTGACGGCTTTTATATTTCTCCTGCGGTCTGTATAAGTATATGCATGGTAAAATTGGTAAAATTGATGAATGTCTCTCCCATACGATACAGATACAGATACACCATTCATACATTCTTCTTTATCTCAATTCAAATGTTGTGTCGTGTTTTTTTCAAGAGCACAGTGTCAAATTAATGTGATATCACACTCACACAATGACTTTCATTCATCCGGGGAAAACATGCGAGTGATGTGATGTGATACCTGTAGACAAATGACAAAGTATAAATGATGAATTTCGAGTGCCTTCCTCCGTTTTAGCTTCAGATTTTAGTCAGTTGTAAAAAATATTCAAAATCAATGTTATGTTTATACGATGTGATAAAAAATAATCTGCATACATTTTTTTTTTCTCTTTATCTCTTGAAATTCAATGCCGGCTTGTAAACTGATATTTTATTTTCATGTTTTTGTGTAAAATGTAAAGAGATGAGTGTCTTTCGAGTTCACTCGTTTAGGTAGCTAAAATTTGTGTCCTTGTGAGTAATTCCGATCCTGATTACTTAATTACTGTGGTAATTGCATTTTTTCCCTACATATTTTTACAGTAAACATTTAACTATCATGTTTTTTTTTTTAATTTTTTTTTTCTCTTTCATAAAAATAGAACGTAAGATGTTAACGCAAAATATGTACATGGACTTGGTCTCTGCCGATCATTCATCTACCAAGGAATGATCACTTATAATTTATTCTGCCAACTTCATAGTATTACTTGAAAAGTCTCAAATTTAATCGTGAAAAGAGTTGAATGCTATTTTCCGATGTAAATTGTTTTTCTGTATATCAGAGAGAGAGAGAGAGAGAGAGAGAGAGAGAGAGAGAGAGAGAGAGAGAGAGAGAGACAAATAGCCTATCAAATTCCTTTCCCTCACAACATATGGATTCAACGTGTAAACTGATCAAATGGGATTTGTAAACAGTCACTACTCATTTACGCAGTTTGCAATTCACATTTTTCTCCATCGAATTTCTTGATAAACAAAACTAAAATGTAAATCATGTAAATAGATATAAGTATATGTATACCTGCACATAAATTACACGGACTTTGTGATTGTTGACAATGCAATCACACACAACATGCTGTTTTTTTGTACTCGTGAATTCAATTAAATTAAATTTGCTGACATGGACATAGTATGTCCGACATACTCAACATGAAATTCCTTGTGAAGGAATGCTATGGAAATCAAATCGAATTCAAGTTGGCTTCACATGTACATATTTATGTTCATTTGACAGTCAATATGGTACGATCCGTATAATCCTCCGTTTGTAATCCATCGGTACGCACTAGTAGGCAGTATACACCCCCTACTCCATTTCTTTTCCATATTAACCACGAACATCAATTGTTCAATTGATCAATTGACACCGTCCCATTAAATTCTAAACTCAAAAATCTAAAATACACACTTATATTTAGCTGTGTAATGTGTGTCTTGTGTGCTTCTCTCACGTGGGCTCTCACGTTTGTCAGCGATAATAATATAATATAATATCCACCGCTCTCCTCTTTTTTTGTTGAACAACACTAAAAGTATCAAAACACTAGAGCTGGAACTGAATCTGAATAACAACTTTATTGTTGACTGTACTATCTGTAGTTTAATCAATTTTAATTTAACCTATCCATTGAATCGTTATCCAATTTTTCTTTTATTTCGCGCAACAGCAGATAAATGGCATGGTCATTCCAGTTCACAAAAGTGTAGAGATTCAATGAGTATCTATGTATATTTTCTACGTATGCCTTTGTATATACTGTCCATGTGTATAAAAATAATTTTTGACTTTATTTGAAAACGGAGCGAGAAAACGCAGCGACGATGTGATGCCCTTGGAATTTGGAAAGGAACCAAGGCAAAAACCAAAAGGTGCAATTCTCCACTGTTTCAAAGCAGACACATCGAGCTTCGAATCTCGCACTGTGGGGTAAAATGAGAATTGTACCTTTTACTTTTTCCTTGGTTCCTTTCCAAACTCCAAGGGCATCACATCGTCGCTCCGTTTTCTCGCTCCGTTTTCAAATAAAGTCAAAAATCATTTTTATACACATGGAGAGTATATACTCAATGAAAGATACACACACACACATGTAGAATATTCCTCGCTTGGATTTTACCGGTTTCCCCCCCTTCTGAATCCATTAAATGATACGCGCCTAATGATATTTATTAATTTGAATCCTACTCAATAAGTGTGAGTAAACATAAATACATGGTTTATCGCGAAATCTCATTCAATTGAATTGGCAAACATGCAGAGAGTCCGATTTTGCATATGTTCAGAGGAGGGTTCGTATAGAATAAACATAGTCAATGGTTTCACATTTATATAGAGTACATAAATAGCAAGAGTTTTTATGAGCAAATAAGATTTTTCTGCGTAGCTGGCAACACATATCGTAATAATAATCGAAACCGGAAAGACGAAAGACGAGCTCATATAAAGCTTACAATTACAATTACGCAACTTCATTGTAAGTACGAATAACGCACGTGCATACTTACTACTTAGTACTTATATCGGCATGTACAAAATGTGTAAGTATACAAATACAATAGTTGCGGAGGACAGGAACACGCCAACTCTCACACTCTACCCATTCATTCCTTGTAGGTACATAATAGTATACATATCTATGTATCCGTTTATTGATTGTACATCTATATTCTACATCTGTATGCTACAAGTACGAATGCAAACCTGCCAAAAAAAAAAATCTATTTTCATGGGCAATTTCCATAGAGAATTATATGAACTATACCCTGATGGAAAATTGACTTGTCAAAGTATAGAAACAAACAACTGGACAAAAAAATATATATATAAATTCTGCGAAGTAAAATGTGAATGTCCAAATTCACAAATTAAATGAGTTTATGGACAGTGAAGGTAATTTAAAGTTACCAGATGGAAATGTCCCACTAAAATTACAACATGAAATTGAAGCAAAATTCGGAAATGCATCACTTTATTTTTATATTTTCACGTGTGCTGTCTAAAAAAGTGTCGAAAAATGTCATTTTTCATTCCACGTGTGTGTGTGTTGACGTTTAAGTTAAAGTGAAAATATTGAATGATGTTGGAAGGGTGTTTTGGAAGTTCAAAAATAACCCCGAACTTTGATTTCCTCAACATGTAAATGTAAAAATATGATTTATTGTCTAGTTTATGAAGAGATTTTATTTTTGTTTTTGCAACTCTATTTAAACACGCATTATATTTGATACTTTACTCCTTGACCTTGTATTTTATGCACTGGGTAAGTGCCAGCCAATAGGATGTAAGAGGTAGAGCTCCTCTGCCTCCCAGGTTTATTGTATGTAATGTGGGAATAGGCTAAAGCCAGAAGGCAGAAGGAAAGAGAAGAATGTGGACAATTTTTTTGTTGTTTTTATATGTGTGCAGATTGTATTCGTAGGGTAGATTGTATAGACTCTAGTTTCACAATCTGAACCTTATCGTTAATTCAACTACGGTTTCTAAGTACAATATTGAGCTGAAAAAGGACTGGCGAATGCTGGGTGTAAAAATACATGTCTGTGTCATGTTCATGTGTTTCATCAGTACGTACAGCGTACAGACGACAGGGGAAAACTGCGATTCGCCATTCGACTGTAGACTCGACAACCACATGCAATATTATTTTGTGTGTGTAATATTGACTACAAATAATCCCAGCTTGTCGATTCCGCAATGAGCTCTGTCAACAACTAAATTTGAGACGAGGGGGAAGAGAATTGAAACTGTATTAAAAAGCAAAAGCTTTACAACTTTACTATCAGTTTTATTTTATTACAAGTATTTTTGCATGTCGAGCCTGTCGTTTATTTGTACGCTCAAATTGGTGAGTAATCCCAATTCCCAAGCAAATAAAATGAAACAACGTACATAAAGTGTGTTTATTTTTTCCTTTTCCCTCATTAGCAAGACATTCAGTAATAATTATTATTTGTGTAGAAATTGGGACGAATCAAAAAATAAACAAAACAAATCAGCAGTCAGTCATGGATTACAAAAGAAAAAAAAAGGTGAGACCTTTGACGAGTCGAATTTAGACTTGTAGAATCACACAATCACAATTATTAAACATATGTAAGAATAAAGAATATCGTATACACAATAATATAATATAATATAATTTTATAAAACGAGATTTCTTCCTTCCAAAATTCACTACATTTTCGAGGATTCTGTTTTATTACTAGAGTTAAAATTGGCTTGGATTTCTTCATAGGATTTATTTTTTGTGTCTGGTAAAGTAAAATACGTAAAAGCTGCCGCGATTAAACCCACTCCAGAGAAAAACCAGAAACAAGTGTAGACGCCCAAACTGTGGGAAACATCCTCAAAAACTGCTGTGAGTACAAATGCAGGGAGCCAGTTGAAAAACGTTGCAATGGCGGATCCGATCCCTGGAAATTTTAAATGACATTAAAAAAAACCATGTCATTGTCCTTATCATTTGTAAATTAAATAAATGGAAAATTCCAGATGGACAGTTAAGAAATTTTGCTCCACCTCGAACGTGGTTAGGTAATAATTCTGCTTGAATTATCCATGGGATGGGCCCCATTCCGAAACTGAAGACGACGATAAAACAGACGAGAGAGATGAGTGGAAGAAGGCCCAAGGCCTCGGGCGTCACACCCCCATTTTGTTCTTTCAAATAGAAACAAATCCCCAACGGGATCCAACACAGAGACATGACGATACAAGAAGAAATTAGTAAAATGCGTCTTCCAGCTCGGTCAATAAGAAATGTGGAAACTGTCACACCGAGCACTTGAGCAATCCCCACGATGATCGTGGACCAACTCGGTGACAGAGTAGAACCGGCGGATTTGAAAATGACATTACTGTAAATGATGGCAATGGCAATTCCACTCCATTGCTGAAGAATCATGAGGAAAATGCAGATCCCCAATGGTTTCCATACGGATTTTGATTTGAAGTCCTTCAGCGTCACGTCATGATTCCCCGAATTGTCTTGATTTACTTGCATCTACACATTTTGAAAATTAAAAATTTAAAAACACATATTTTCATTATGAAAAATAAAATAAAAGGGATCACAACGATTATTAAATAAGTAAATAAATCATAAAAAAAAGTTGGATTTCCGTTACCATTTTGAGTTCAGGCTCAATTTGTTTCACGGTTTTTGCCCCTCGTAACCATTTTAAAGCTAAGGCAGCTTCATCAGCTTTATCCACAGATAACAAGTACATTGGAGAACTGTGTAATTGACCATGACACGAATGGTTTCAGTATTTCTCATAATAAAAATTATTAAAAATATACAGATATTTTCAATGTCCATTCTTAATTCTTATTCGATGTAAGCATGTACTTAGTTCCTTACTTGGGCATGAAGTACATGAAAATGATGAGTACAACAGGGATCCCAGCACAAAAAATGGAAAGCCACATCCAATTCACTAAACTTCCTTTGATATAAGCAAAGAGAATTCCATGGACGAGTTGTAGTGTGAAAAGAGACCCAAGTTGACCTCTGTACTCGTCAGATGCAATTTCCCCTGTAATTACAACATTGTAAACAAAATACATTGTATTTTCAATCTCTTGCATTTTTCCAGTATTCCAGTAGGTATTATTTTGAACAATATATGTGAGGAGAGAGGCTCTGCAATGATTTACCAATATAAACTGGGACGGCAATTGAAAATCCTCCAGCGCAAAAACCCGTTATGAGTCTACCAGCGTATAGGAGTCGAACGCTGTCCGCAATGATGATGAGAACCCATCCAAAAAATAATGGGATACATAGTAAAATGATGGTCATTCGTCTTCCGATACTGTTGATGACAAGTCCAGTGGGGATTGTGGCAAACACAGCTCCAAGCTAAATCCACAAAAATTTGTCAATGAAAAATACAAACAATTTTTCTCCAAGTTGTGTTTTCGGATCCGGATCTGACTTTTTTCTTTGACTTACAACGGCAAGAGAAGCAATCCATGATGTTTGACCGGAAGTCAGTCCATGTCCATGTCCCATGGTATCATTATTTTGGAACTCACTGGTTGTTCCATTTAAATTGTCATGTTCATAGTCTAGTGAGAGTCCATGTTCCTGTAATGCAGGGATTACTAATGCTGGATATCCCATCACTGTACCTAGAGCAAATGCTCCCATTGAAGCTAAAACACAGAGAATGCATAAAAAAACATTAAATTTCTATCAAATTATCCTTGCAGAAATTTATAACTCGTTTTCTTTATATTTTGATTTCATTTACCTCCATGGGCAGCTACGAATTGAGGCCATTTCTTTGGGATGAAAATTGATGGTGGTTTCTCCATATCAGCCATTTTTCCAGAATTTATTTTTCAGTTTGATGTTCCAGTTGGAGGAATCACAAATTTAAAAAAAATCCAACTGACTGCCCACTCAATAACGTTTCTATTTCTTGTATACAGGTATTAAACTTTCACAAGTTGAAAATAATGGGTTTATGTGAAGAAAACGAACTTTGCGTAAAATAGTCAGCACAAACTTTGTGATTCATTGAATTTCATTGGAATGAATAACATGGTTTGTCATTTTTGTTTTACTACTTATATTTACAATGTAGGACGACAAGGAAAGGAAGGATTTATTTTGTTTATCCTTAGTTTCCGATCGATAATATAACGTCGTAGAAAGGAGTCAAGAACTGGACAAGTGTTTTTATGTTTGTGGCTTTATTTTTTTCGGAATATCACACAATTCGCACTGTCACATTCACACTGTCAACGGTAAGTTTTATTACTCATAACCTTTAGATATACATATTTTGTATTTTATACACACATTGACGTATTTCTTGTCCCTTTTAATTGGATCAAGTGTAAAGTTTTCTTTCCCACAAACAGTTGTTTTACATAATATGTGTTCGTCACAAATCAGATGTTTGAGTAATTTTTGGTTATGGAATTGAAGTGCGTACGTACAAAATTTGGAAAATGTTCCGTTTTTTCATGCAGTTACGATATTTCAAATGAAATTAATTATTTCAAATTATTTACGAGACGGCAATCAACTGCATGATAATTGTACATGGAATTTGTATTCAGATATCTCATAAGTTATAACACGTTGTAGGCTATTGAAATGTAAATTTCATAATATATTGACACTCTCTCATCTGCAAAATGAGGAAAGAAAATTCCGATAAACAATTTATTGCAGGGAAATGTAACCTTAACAAGTCAACATTTGATTGCTTACTGAAATGTGACTTTCAAGTTTAATTGTGAGTGAGAGCAGTAAGGCACTTGTAGATTCCAATTTGATATTAGTTAGACAAGTCAAGACTAACAATAAGAAAAGGATTTTCCCTGACGAAAAGTATTATCCAGTACGAAACACACGAATATGCAAAGAGAGAGAGAGCGAGAGAGAGAGAGAGAGATGCATGCAACGAACTATACCTCACAATTTTTACAGACCCACAGTATATTGGTTGTAGTTAAAAAATTTGAGAACTATTTAAGAGCGCTCAGCCATTCCTCGTCAGTTAGTCAAAATGTTTGGATTTCAATGAGATTTTCATGTAGGTAATAATTATTCTAATTTGTCTGTGTACATACGAACAATTTATCTTTGCATTTTCATTACCAGTTTACATATAGTGAGAAGCTCTTCAGTAGAAATTCCTCAGTGAATTGTATTTACTGGGTTTTTCATATGTATCAAGTATTTCCACAGTCTATACAAAAAATTATATCGTACATATATAAAAAATTTATTGCAGGATTTCAAGGAGATTTTTATCTATTTCCAGCTACAAAATATCATTTTCCATATAGTTGTTTTTAATGAGTATATGCGTTTTTCTGACTCTAGACCGAGACTGACAAAAATCTGGACACAAGTCTTTACATTTATGGAATTATTTTAATGACTGCTGTGTTAAAGTTTAGTTTTTTTGCGTGTTTACTGCGATTAATGCGATTTGACGAGTCAAACTTACAGAATAAGCATATATATACTTATATAAATAGGTTGGTGGAGAAAATGCAAGTATATTCAAGTATGAAGACTCCATGACCATACATAATTGAGCATTTTAATGCAAATGTATTAAAAGGATGATTATAATTTCTGAGAATTTGCAATTTTAATGAACTTGCATCAATTAGCAAACCAGAGTCAATAAAGTCAAAAACACATAAATAAAATAAATAATATATTTCTTTTTGGTTTTACGATCATTCCGAATGTGTGTTATTTTGGAAATGCTAACCAAATTCATGCTATGCTAAGCTGTGGACTGATTTAATCATAATTATGAAGGTAAAATTTGAGTTATGATTACGAAAGACCCAGTAGCTACAAAATCCTCAAATGTTTATTCGGAATTATGGCTGATTAAGTACTTAATATTTTGATAGTGTTGCGCCGGTTGATATTTCTTATTATTTGATTGCTCCTTCATCCTCTTCTGCTGGACGACTAACTCGAGTACCTAACAATAAGGAAAAAAACTGATGTGTCATTCATTATTATTACTATCCATTTTTTTCCTGCTATTTTGTACCGAGTCCAGGTAAAGTCCACGAGGAGTTGTGATTATCTATTTTTGACCACTTATGATTAATTACAAGACATGAAAGTTTTATGTGCATATTTATCGAAAGTTTGTTCCGTCTATATAATTTCTATGAACTATATGAGAGGAAACTAATTGTAAGAATAATTCCTAATTCACATTTGCATTGACATAGACATATGTACCTATATTCAGATATATCTGCAGATATATAATTGCTGTATTTTGGTTTTGTGCGTTGTAGAAAAGGGAATTTAAAATTATAATCATTACAATCGTCATGAAGCTACGGAAAAGAAAGAAGACGATGAAAAACTTTGTATGAAACAATTACGGAGGAACGAAAAGATTTTATCCACACATATATCAAAGACTTTTCTAAGGATACTAAAAATAGACATCGAAAATTGACAAGTTTAACGTTTCCTTTGAAGGTTAAAAACCAACCAGTGATTTATCACGCACATATGACAATATCCACAACACATCACAGGATGATTCGAAGATTAAATTGTATATGTGTAACTTTCCTTTATTTAAATATTATACAACGAAAAAATATGAGCTAACAGACCTTTCATACAGAATGTGCAGAAAGCCTTTTTGAGAAAGGAATATTATCCGATGTAAGTACAAAATCTTTTGTTTGAAATATAAATTATCATATAAATCTACGGTATATCTGAAAGCATTCATCATTTATAAAACAAAAAACGCCTTCCCTTTTGCTCCATGTAAAAACTTTTTTTGCATTTCCATGCAGCAAGAGTATTTTGACAGAAAAAATAAAATGTCAATTCCTTTGAATAAATAATAATAATAATAATTACTATGCGTTCATAATTTTATGGTAAGGATTAAAGGATGATGATTTTGTGCAGGTTTAATTAAATATGGAAATGGAATTTCCATATTTTGCTTATTGTGTGAGAGGCAGAATGAAACCTGGAATTCTCTATATTCCATTATGCCGTCATGACACTGATTTTGCAGTTGTCACTGCAAAAAATCATGAACATGCGAATTAATAATTGAAAAAGAAAATGCACTTGAAATACCTACGGCTAAAAAATCATTCGCACGTCGATCAGAATCAAATTGTTGAGTATGTGTTTACAAAAACTTTTTTGGAGATGTATTTATTTCTGTGCAAATAGAATTTCCAATTTTTATATTAATATAATGGGTGTGTACATGTGCATTTAATTACGTAGATATAGAATATTATAACTTCAATCTTTGTAGAACAGTGTAGCATTTCAAATCCTCATATTTTGCATAGTATTTACGAAGTTAGCCAAGGCATGGCGCAAATGCGCCAAAAATACCTCGCATGAAGTTTTTTTTGGGGCAATTGCTTTTTTTAAAAAATAGATATGTTCAGGCATCGTCCTTGCAGTATTCGACCACTTGGTCACCTTGAACATGTCGGAACCAAAATGTTACATTTACATTAGTGTACATACTGGAACCGGAAGTGACGACTTTGTTCAAGGTTTGCCCTCTATAGCATCATTCTTAGAGTGGTTCAGAAATATCGGATTTTTGACCTCTATGCATGATGCATAGAGGTCATTTATTAAAAAGTAATACCAGAGACCAGAGACTGTATTTTTTATTTTATTTTTTACACTTTTATGTTTATCACATTTCATTTAGGTTATACAACATATTTTTGTACAGCTCACATCATCATATCTCTTCAGGTAATTCAAGTACATAGTTTTTTTGTGTATAGGTACATTAAATGTCTGTCTATATGGATTTATTACATATTATGGATGGAAACAAAACAATTTGTCCATGTAAATCCTTTCAAAACAAATATTAACACTAATATAATAATGATGTAGACTCTAAATGATATATTATGTACAAAATAATGCAATTCATAATTATCAAATTATCACAATAACAAATGACGAAAAAAAACAAATCAGAATATATAACATCAACAACAAACGAAACTATATATAGCAGCTGTATATGAAAACAATTACATAAATACGATTAAAAAGAGTTGCTCACAGGTATTAATAAAGTTTCCGAAGACACTTCTCGTTGACTATTATTATTTACGTACAGGCAAAAAATTTTCTTTTGGTATATATCTCATTCCGATTTACTCAGGTACGGATAATCTAAGGCCTATATTTCTATTATTACATATTCAAGGGAAATCCATGTATTTTTTAAAACTAGATTTCAAGATTGCCGTACATTTTTCTTCTACTATAACTAACAACTTTCTTTCCCAGCGTATCGAATTCCGAATGTCGTTTACAAAATATTTAGTTGCGCTTCGTCAATGTTTTTTTTCTGGTGGTGCTTTCGCTTGTGCTTTGCGAATGCGTTGAGAAGCGATTAGAAGCAAAAAAGATTCTGCGATATACCACAAACATCATTTCTTTTTGTTTTAACTAATGCTAAAAAATTCTACTAATTTGTCCTTGCTTGTGACTTTTGACTTGAAACGTCATAAGATCAGTCTAAACACTTCAATGACTGCTAGCTATATGTATCGTACATATATATTTCCCTATTGATTGCTCCTCGAGTCGATTTTATATAGACATACGGAAATTTACATTTCCCCATACATATTCGTTTGATTTTGCACATAGTGACCTAGAAATTAAACTATAACAGGATATGTTTTTCAGTGTATCAGCAGATTACAATCAAAGGAAGTTTGGATGGTAAATTGTTGAACTTTTACGCATCTATCTTATATATAGAACGGATTTTATAAGGTTTTATATTAAAATTTGAGTGAGCATATGTATATAGGTACTTACATGTATATTTAGCTGGTACATTTACATTTACACGTTTTAGTAAAAATGAGTTTTTCTTGTGGCATTTTGATTTTGATTATGCTCTAAGGTCTAAAGTCTAAAGTCTGTGGAGTCTAGACCATAACTTGTAACCATTGTTTAACTGTACCTAAATTTTATATATATTTCTGTTGTTGGCCAACTCGTTATGGGCAGCAGTAGTGGGAAATTATTTGAAATTATTATCATGTTAATGGAGATGATGGCCGTTTTTGATCGTGATATCTAAGATTTTCTGGGGATAAAAGGGCATCACTGGGTTTTCTAGAATCTAATTGAGCTCCAAAATATCGGGACATTTCTTCTGGGCTTTTCTTCCGCGTTTCTGGTACAAAAATAATTGTAAAAAGAGCTCCGCAAGCACAAATCACGGCGTACAGCCAGTAACATCCATAATCTCCCAACACAGCAATTAAATTATCAAATGTTTTGGTAGCCACAAAAGCTAGAAACCAGTAAAAAGATGTGACGATCCCAGAAGCCAAACCTTCAAAGAAAAACCAAACAATTTAAAATCAATTTTCAAGAGCGTAAAATGTAACTAATTGTAGGTACATATTTTAAACTGTATTCGGCTAGAAATGCATGCATATTGTATTCGCAAGACGAATTCACATGGGATTTCCATACCTACTGACAATGAGAATAAAAAGCTATAGCAACTAACCCTTCACGTGAGCAGGGAGACATTCTGACATCACAAGCCAAGGCAGAGGCCCAGCTCCCGCACTATAATATATATGAAATACATTTCAAATGTCAATTCGTACATGTGCACATGAATTTAAATTCAATATGTCAATATCCAGTCTGTAAAATGAGGAAAGTTGTGTGTAATTATACCTGTATGCAATGATGAAGGAGATCAAACTGACGAGAGGTACGAAGGCCATGGAAGAAGAATGAGTATTCGTTTCAGTTTCAGTTTCAGTCTCATTTTTTTTCAAAAAGAAAAAAAGTCCTAATGCTGTCAAACTAAGTGCCATGATGACATCCGAAGTGACCAACATCACTTTCCTTGCTACACGATCCACCAGAACCATGGACACGAGTACAAAAACAACTTGAACTATCCCAATGATGATACTTGCAATATTTGCATCAAAGTGTGGATTCGCAGCCTTCAAAATTTGTACTGTGTAGAAACAAATGGCATTTATCCCACCCAACTGCTGGAAAAACATGAGAGCGAGGGAAATCCCTGTCGGTTTTAATACTGATGGTTTCAAAAGATGACGGATGGTCGTTCCCCCCATATTATTATTTTCCAAACTGTCCCTTAGCTATAAATAAAGCAACATATTATTATACAGAAAATGTAAATCATTAAATTCAGATTCAAGTCAATAAGTGTCTCGAAGGAGATTTTCATTAAATTGTCCTCAGTTTTCTCTATATCATTATAATGGATATACCTTTGTCATTTCAGGTTCAATCTGCTCCACCGTCGAAGCTCCTCTCAACCATCGTAAAGATTCATACGCATTTTTCGTTTTCCCTTTGAGTAATAAAAATCGAGGAGTTTCTGGCATAAATTTCATACTAATGATGAAAATGAGGGGGAATTGTGCACTGATTATTGACAACCAAAACCAAGAGACGACAGCCGCAATCGAAAACCTATACAAAAACCAATTTAAGAGTAAAAGTAAAAGAAAATCATATTATATAGGCAACAGTTCATTGCACTCGACGATGACAACCATTGATTTAGGAAGCCAATCACGTCTTTTGCTATATTCAGTGTCACTTCACCATCATTTCACGAATATGTACGCATTGCTTTCAAACGGAAAGTCACGTGGTCATGAAGTGACACTAAATCTAAATCTAAATAGCATTATATGACATGGCATTAAACTCAAAAGGAATTGTCTCTTTTTTGTGGTTGTCATGTCGCATATATATAGGAGCGTCTCTAATTATTAATTATTCCATGTACAGATGATATAAAACGGAATTTTAAAATTTGAAAATTACGTTGCAAGAATCCCAGTGACAAGCATAAGAACCATGGCTGAACCCAAAAATCCTCTTAATTTTAGCTCAGCAATTTCACTAATAAAGAAATCACATTATCCAATCATAAATTGAGGCTCAATTGAACACTTTCCCAATCCCCATCATTACTTTAAATGTCAATGTATAATATCGTCAGCTTAGTTCCAAAAACGCCGATTATCAGTTTTGGCCGATTCGAAAAAGGCCGATTATCATAAATCCTTAATTCAAAAAAGGCCTATTATCACAATTCCTTAATTCGCAAAAGGCCGATTCTCAGTATAGAGAGTCACATTAGAAAATAGGACTTTTGCGAATTAAGGAATTGTGATAATAGGCCTTTTTTGAATCGGCCAAAAATGATAATCGGCCTTTTTGGAACTAAGCTGACGATATATTATTATTAAATTGTGTGTCTAACCTTATGTAAACTGGTACGACGACGGTGTAGGCTCCACCAAAAAAACCTGGAGATTACAAAAAAACAAGCAAAAAATCCAATATCCATTATACATTTACCAAATTCACATCATAATAAATACATTGGAAATTCGAATTTGTTCAAATGCTCATTGAAATTGAATACAAATGGAAATGGGGGGGGGGGGGGATATTAATATTAATATTATTTCCCCATTGATTTGTCCATTTGTCCATGTTTTGAATGAGTAACTGAGTACTTACCGGTTATAAATCTCCCAGTGTACATGAAAGTTAAGTTTTGAGCGAATGCAATGAGCATCCATCCAAGGAATAAAGGGAATGCAAGGAGAATCATCGTATTTTTCCGTCCCAATTTCGAATTGATTATTATCCCAACTATCGGTCCGGATATTAAAGCCCCCAACTGTAGTAGGAAATGAAAAAGACATAAACATCAAACAAACGTTTAGTTGCACTCACTAATCATGTCAGCATAACCTGTGAAATTGTGAAGCAAACATTGAAATGGCTCTGTGTACAACCGATTGGTGAATGAATTGGGAATTGATTCTGCAAGGGGAAAAAGTCAAATATCAAACAATCTGTGGATTATCTAACCATCACCTTAGCGGAGGTGATCTTAATCTTAATCTTAATCTTAGTATGTATGCAGAGCATGTGTTACTCAAATATGCATCATGCTTGATTTCTAATACGATAGCCAAAGTATGCGTGTATATTGTATAGAGTTATCTGCACAAGGAAATGACTGTATTCTGTACTTAGGTACTATTTTAAACCGCATGACATGGTAAATCATGCATACATATATATACCTATGTAATACATAGTACAACTCGTCATTATGCCATCATTTTATTCTTATGCTCATGTGTATCGTATGTAGTAGATGTGTACGATATTATTGTGTATGCGTATCGTATGTGCTAATTCAGAATTAAAACCTTGAAAATCACAGCACACACATCCCAAATACATCATTCACTCACAACTGACTACATTTCCAATGCAAATGCCTATTTACTATGCATGAAATAGACATCTTGAATGCATTCACAAGCTCCTTTTATTACACACAGTCAAATTATTTCAAGCTCAATTTCTCATTGTATTCATGCATTGACATGGGAAATTCAATGTGGAGTTATTTATGGATATTATTATTATTTATTATGCAAAACAACTTTGAGTCCATGACGAGAGGGACCAAATGAATATTACAAACGAAGGAAAACTACAAATTTCCGTTTTCAATCCAACTCCCAACAAAATACGGAAATGCTGACATTTCGTTAGATATTTCTATCATAATTATTATTATCTTGGAGCTCTTTCTTTCAGTATTTTCACATATTCAAAGGAAAACATAACCGTTTTCCGTGTCTGCTCGTGTTGCAAATTCGAAGCCATAAGAAAATGTATTAATTTGGTGTAAGCAAATATACGAGTGGCCGAGCGACTACCTCAGGACATTTGCACGATTAATTCGATTTTCATACAATTCTTCGCTATACTTATTTTGTACATGGCAATTCCTCATGATGAATGACAGAGAATCGAGCTAAAATTGGTTGCATTTACTGGGATTTCCTGGAAACGAGTAAATTAGAACCGTTTCAAGTCCTGAGCACATAGCACAAGTTTCCTACATGTATAAATAAATACATGCATAGATAATTACTCTCTGTATTTGCTGTACCTTCTCAGCCTTCAGAACTCTAATTTCCAATTCAAACTTGGATCTTCCACACATGCTTAGACATTTACCATTTACTAATTTACACAGTCCAAATAATCAACAGAAAAAATGTAGTTTTATCTGAATGAACGATAAGCGAGATAACAGCAGGCGGAGTGAAGCAATATCAAATATCTCTACACACTCTGCACACACAAAAAGGTACTTCACCTGCATTACTAAATACGAGTCAAACTTTGTCGTGTGCACACTTCAATTTCTTTATTTATAGTCGAGAGAATATCGAATAGAAAAGAGCCTTGACACGACACAAGACAGAACATTCTCAAATCCTCAAAATGAAAAACCCTCCATAAACTGTGCGTAAAATATTGAATGCCTCATCATGAAAAAACATGATTGATTATTTAGACTCGTCTGGTTCAGTTCAAGTTGCATTATTGTAACGAATTCATGTAAATAGGAGTTAACATAAGAAACCTTACGGAAGGTCACACATACATTGCAATTGCAAGGAAATGTATACGGAGAGAGAAAGAGAGAGGGAAAGGCGTATAATGTGTATAATGTACGATATAATATAGATGAGTTATGGGGTTGTGGATGTGTGTTATTGTGTATCTATCTACACGGAATGAATGAACTCACCACAGCTAAGGAAGCAATCCAAGATTTCTCCTCTGAAGTCAAAACACCTAAATCCTGGCTCTGTTCCAAGTCAGCTAAGGCCGGAGCAGAAAATCCTAAGACGGTCCCCAATGAGAATGATCCAATCGTGGCTGAACAAACGTGGTGTACCAAACAAAATTAATATGCATATCAAAATTACATTTTCATTTTCAATTTCAATTTCATTTTCATCATTGACACACAAAACCTTTAAAAAATGTGAATATACGCCCTCATCAAGACCTGTTATGTAGGTCAGTCTCATGTGCATACGATCGTACTATACTTTTTGTAAGTGTATATACGACTAACAATAAATGACTCAATGTCTAAACTCTAAATGACTTTCACCTTCAATTTCAACCAAGAATAATTAACTATATAGTTAAGTTAACTTATATGTCTAAAGTCTAAAGGATATAATTATTATTTTTATGTATCATTATAGAAGAAAAAAGTTAAACCACTTACAAATTAGTGCAGCTAAAAACTGAGGTGTTCGTTTTGAACGGAAAACTGACCCCGACGACACAGACACTACAGGTATCGTTTCTTCCTCGTCAAGGTTCCCAACCCAATTCTTCTGCTTCTCATTCAAATGTGCCATTGTCAAATTCAAATGAACTTTGTAATTATGTATAGATCTTTAAAAACTCCACGACAGGTGAAATAACAAATAACGTGAGTGCAAATATATATGTACATATATATAAAAACTGATAACTGAATTATTTAAGCTATATTTTGTGTATTTTTTCACAGGATTCCTTTGTGTTTTTGTCTGTGTGGATTTCAAAAAATTTCAAATCAAAGAACTGTGGGGAGGTAAATCAACGTTGGGTGAATGATAATGATGTTAATGAAACTGCAGTCAGATTTTGGAATGAACGGAAAAAAAATCTACAGAGAGATAGAGAGAGACAGAAAGAGAAAGAGAACAAAATAAAGGGAGAGAGAGAGAGAGAGAGAAAGAGGAAAATGTTGTCCGTCCGGGTTTTCCTAACGACTCCCGTTTGAATTTGGATAAAGTTTTATCGACTGAAGGACGACTGAAGCTCGTACTGTTACACGAAATGTGAGTGCGCGCAGTTTTCTTCTTGGCCTTGTCGTGGTCGTCGTCAAAGACATTCTAAATTCGGAGAGAAACCGATTTTTTGTGGGCTGCTTCACATGCACTCTGCACTCCGCGCTCTACAGACACACTCACACACTCACTCACTCTCACCAGCATACAACACAACACACACACACACACACACACACACACACACACACAAAATACAGCACCGATGAACTTGAACTACCAAACTAAACCAACCACCAACAAAAACATCAACCTACTACCAATTCCAATACATACTGCTGTTTTACATGCTGACAGAACGTGCAAAGTAATTTATATTCCAACTTATAAACTCTCTACATATTTCATATTACATACATATATACAACTCTACAATCTGACGAGTCAATTCTTGATCTACCCACCGTTGACAAGTGAAATACAAAATACATACAATAAACAGACACACACCCGCGTTTTATGGCCTTATACTAATGATTATGAGAGAGAGAGAAAGAGAGAGGAGACTGTCATATCAGCTTTTAAATAATGCTCAAAGGCGATTTGTGTTTGTAATCTCTCTCGCTATATACTTCTGTGTTCTGTCTCTCGCAATGGACAAACGACAAACCCTCTTGAATCGATAAGAAAGCCATTAGTTCCATTTTGTATTGTATTGTGTGTGCAGGATTCTGTATTAAATATCCCTTTATTTTTTCTATATACTCACAGAGCAAAAAGCCGCTGTGTAAAAAAGTAGAAAGTTCACACACAACTATTAAAAATTACAACCATTTTTATGTGTAACACCTTATAACAAGACGAGTTCTACCAAATGTGTTCACTCACAGTTCCCATTTTCCATATATGTATACTTTGTACCTATACTCCTCAGGAACCTATGCATATACATATGGGAATTTGGAAATTGATATGATCCAAATATTTATCAATCAATATCCAATACACACAAAGAGAGAGAGAGAGAGAGAGAGATAGAGAACACAAAGTTTAACATGAGAACAATTTATGAGCCCTATTTTATTGATAAGTTATACTTTATGTGGCTCATTT
>JAIUND010002161.1:0-25168 GCA_034699125.1 Gisinianus flammeolus | reverse complement strand
TATGCAGCACCAGCTCCAAGTTATTCAGCACCAGCTCCAAGTTATGCAGCACCAGCTCCAAGTTATTCAGCACCAGCTCCAAGTTATGCAGCACCAGCTCCAAGTTATTCAGCACCAGCCCCAAGTTATGCAGCACCAGCTCCAGCTTATGCTCCAGCTCCCGCGTATGCTCCAGCACCATCAAGCTATCCATCATCGTACGGGAAGTAAATGAAACATAAGTAAGAGCAAAGTCAAACGAGAAACGAAACGTCCAATTTATTGTTTTATATTTCGCTACACATGTAGAACACAATCTTTATTTTTAGTACTCTCAAAATTCCTAATTTTTTGTAAAAAGTAATGACGAAAATCGACTATGAAAAATTCACAATAAAAATACCTATAAGAACTTCAATAAATATTTGAAAGCAAATTTTTTATCCATTGTCTTCTCCACCTTTGGCGTTATCCGAGACTTTCATTAAAGCACTTAGCATCTTCAAATTCAGTTCTTTAATTGCGTTGTGTCATCGAGATATTCTCAATTACGTTCCTATTTCACAGGGGAATTCATGGGACTTGTCAGTTCTGGTACATCTCACAAACAGTTATTTCATTCCCCTCGCATATGAAATACTAATATAAAAAATGTATTCAGATGGGAAACATGATTACCGTTCTGAAGGAAATGATTTGGGTATACGAATTTTTATCACAAAAAGCAATACGCAGAAAAAAACTACAGATATTTCACGAGTATCTAATTCACGAATTTTGCATCTAAAATTGTACTCTGAGCAAAACAAAAAATAATTAAATTGGAGCAACCTCAGTTGTTTCTGAGTTAAAATGAGATATAATTGTGATGACATTGACATACAGTCAGTTTACATATTTTTATGATGTACTATATAACCAAAAAACAAAATGTCTCCAAAATTATTCTACATCTATTACACCCCTGTGTATACTAAATGTATACTTTGTGATAGCAAAGTAATCGTAATCCAAAAAAATCGTATTAAAACCCAATAACCAAGACATGAATCTTCGAGTCCACTCGTATAGGGTATTTTGAGGATTCGAATGCTTAGGAATAGGTATGAAAAATACAAATTACAATGGCCATGAATTGGCAATTGTCTGTGGAATTTTCAGTATTGTAGATCAACATTGGCTTGAACTGCAATCGGTGCAGTATCGTCTAAGTGGCAGCATCCACAAAGTTCCCGTCTGCAATTGAAAAAACATACAAGACAAAGTAGAATTAGAATGGCATACAGTGAAATACTTACACCATACAATAGTACTGACTATGCAAAAGGAAATGGACTTTGAACTTACGATTGGGAAGTGTCATTGGGGTTGACAGACTTGACAATTTTCCGCAAAAAATTATAATGGGGATCCGTTGGGCAATGTTGCTTACATGTTAAAATTCCACCAAAGGTTTCCATCCATATTGGTAGAAAACATAACAGTTTCGAGTTCCAGTTATGAATGATGTACTGAAAATTGAGACCTTGACCTGGAGCACTGACTTCTCGCGTTTCATTTTTAAACTTTAGTCTTATAAATTCACCAAGGAGAAGCAGCTGCATGTCGAGAGATTCATAGGGTAAACCGTAATGTATTTTTTTATGTTGTGGGTGATGTGGCGTTTGAAAGTTGAATAAAGAGTGGTCTAGAGACAACCATTTGTCCTTTTGAACTCCGTTAACTCATTGATTAGCCATGTATTGTTCGGATCTCGATTTGTTTGTTAAAGAATTGCCTGGGCAGCCGGGTGTTGCCGTCTCATAATGATAAGAAGCTGCAGCGTGAGTGGAGTTTTTTTCAACATTTAAGCCGCAATACCGAGCATTTTCTTCACTGGACAGGCTGTACACGACTCCATCCTAGGTTTGTTTAATGTCATTTCTCCACCCTTTATGAAATCCGACCAAAGAATCCGGCTTGTTTGGAAACAGCTTGAGGTCCACCATTTGTTCTTCATAGCAGCTTGTAAAATTCTGGTAGAGTTTTTGTTGTTCTTTATCAGGTTCTCCCACTTTCTCGACTTGAGGACAGTCTGCACAAAATCCCCAGGTAAGTCGGACAGGAACTCTAATCCTGCTTTCTTCCTAAAATCATTGAATGTTTCAAAATAAAGACGATCCCCGTTAATGCCCCGATTTAATAAATGAACATGCTTATGCGTGTTTTGAATATTGTGCATGATGACGAATAACGAGAGCAGAGCCTAATAAAGAACAAAGGAGAAGCATCAGATGTACTTTCTTTGGCATAAAGATTGCTTTAACAGTATGTTTTGTTTAATCAAAGTAGGAAATTATTGTACCTTTGCATTTGCACAGAAATGTTTACATTCCTCAATGTCCAGTTCCAATGGATGAGTCCACAGTATTTTGAAATTTTCAGCATCATCTTTTCCGTAGGCATTGTAGAGTGGTTTGTTTTTCTTGTTGTTGTGGTGCAGGTCTTATATCGGCTAAAGTTGTTATCATCTTCGCATTAGTAACGGGTACATTACTACACTTAATTATAATAATGAAAATGAACTGTCATGAAGAAGAAAAGAATAATAATAATATATATGAACTGTAGGTAGATTATATACCTAAATACGCTATAAATAAAAGTAATATTTAATCTTGTGTTCTTTTTTTATATATATATCTATATAAGCATATTTGACCAGTACAAATTTCTTTTCATTATGTCATAAAGTAATTTTTGTACATCTTGGCATTATTATTAGTATTTCCTTCTTCATATAATCTACCTACATTTCATATATGTATGTAGAAAGCCTAAATTATTTCATATTATGCTTCAAAGGTTCTAATCACCGTTTAATATGATGTATATAAACATTGAGATTCCTGAGCTAAATTTTAAAAAATACCCTATTCCGCAATGCTTATTGTATACATAAAAAATGCGAAAACCCTGCAGATCAAAATGTCAGGTCTCGAGTCTCGACACTTTTATGAACTCGGTGAACAAGGTTTCAAACTGGAATATATTTCTCTGCAAGAAATCTACTGCAAAAGGCATGTGTATATTGTTTTTAACGGTTGTCGGTTTGGTGACGTGTGTTCGTTCACGTATAAAAGCCATCATTTGGCAAGTTGATGATAAAAAAGGTTGTCATTGCATTTTGAACAACTTTTGTCTTTGTTCGAAGCTGTTTGACCAACGTCTACATATTTGACCTTTTTGACTTTGGTGACCTCTGGAGGTCAAACGGTTAAAGATACAATGTTGGTCATTCAAGAAGAAATGTTCAGCATTAAATTCTGAACACATTTAGTTTTTACACGACGTTTTTTGGTTGACTTTAATTTTTGACCTGATTTGACCCCTTTTTGACCCTTCAGAGGCCAAATGGTTAAAGACACAGTGTTGGTCATTTCAGAAGAAATGATCAGCGTGAAATTCCCGAAATTTTGGTACCCTACATGACCCGCTACGACAAAGTTGAAATCGTGACCTTTGATGACCCGTGTAGGTCACCAGGAGCAATCCCCAGAAAAATGGTAACAG
Organism: Gisinianus flammeolus; assembly: GCA_034699125.1. NCBI lineage: Eukaryota > Metazoa > Arthropoda > Collembola > Symphypleona > Katiannidae > Gisinianus > Gisinianus flammeolus. Next base: position 21,637 of record JAIUND010002161.1, on the reverse strand, counting down.
AAATGTTGTTCCTCAACCCTTGGACTACCTCCCTGCCAATTTTGCGCCCAATCCCTCTGAAGGGGAATGTCCCATATAAACCGTGCCATGCCCTTTTTTATCTATTGTCTTCTCCGCCTTTGGCGTTTTCCGAGACTCTCGTTTAAGCATAATGCTTAAAGCATTTGGCATCTTCAAATTCCGTTTCTTAATTGCGGCGTCATCAAGATCTAATTCAAGAATTTTGCATTTAAAATTGTACTCTGAGCAAAACAAAAAATAATTAAATTGGAGCAAAGTCAGTTATTTCTGAGTTAAAATGAGATATAATTGTGATGACATTGACACACAGACTTTACATATTTTTATCATGTCTCACATGCATTTTCAGTAGACAAAACCTGCTTATAAGTATGTAAGAGTAAGTAATAAAAAAGATGCCAAATGAAAGTCTCCAAAAAAATTGAAGATGGAGAAGACAATGGATAAAACATTTGAATTATATGGAAAATGAGGTTTTTATTTCTTAATTTAATTTTTCATAGTCAATTTGTCATGTCTTTTTTCAAATTGTGAGTTTTTAGAGAGACAAAATTTATGATCTGTGGCGAAATATCAAAAAATAAATGGACTCTATGCGTGTCCGTCAATTCCTTTACTCTTGTGCTTCATTTACTTCCGGTACGATGATGGATAGCTTGGTGGAGCATAAGCTGGAGAGTAGGCTGGAGCTGGGGCATAAGGTCGAGGAGAATAAACGGGGATAACTGGATAACTTGGGAGGACGTAGGTTGGCGATGGAGCTCGAGCATAGACAACTGGCCTGGGAGCTTGTGGATGATGAGTGTGGATCGTGAATGTAGTCGCAGTGGGAGCCGGAGCATGATAAACAGTCTTCACGGGATCATACTGAGGTGCAGGTACATAAGCTGGTGATGAGTACTGTTGTGGTGCTGAAGCATAAGCCGGTGCTCGAGCAGAATATCCGTACGCCTGCCTCACTTTCCGCACTTTCCCTTTGCTACTGGACTCATTTTTAATATTATCCTCTCCCTCCTTTAATTTGCCGTCCTTGGTCACAACGGTCTCAACTGCGAAGACGGCAGCAATCAAACAGCAAATGATGAAAGCCTATATATACAATTATATAAAAAAAAAAAAACAACACAAAAATTCATTAGAAAAACTCTAGAAATGTTGACGAATTGTTTCAAACTGAAACGAAACGACGTAATGAAATTTCAAAGTTAAAATATGTATACCTACCTTCATGTTGAATGAGTAAATGTATAGTATATGTAGAACTGGACTTTCAAGAAGATGGAGGGGAAATTGTAAGAAGTTGGTTAAAGAAAAAGTTTGGTGGGATTTGACTGGATGAAGAGGAAACGAGTGAATGTGCTGAATTCCGGAATTCCCTCCACATTTTATAGCTCCAGAAAGTCCAGAAAATCATCCACAGTTTAAACTTCACCTTCAGTCCAAATTTAGGACTGTGGAAAAAGATTGAACAATGGTGGACTGACAGAATGTGTGTGAAATGGATGACATATGTGTAAGTATACGCTTTACGCTTATGTATAAAAATGAACACCCAAAATATCTATGGATAAGATTTTGGTGTATGTATATAGGTACAATGTATACATGGACCAGGGAATGCCAGGGATGAAGGAAGGCAAGGGTGAATGGAATCCAATGTATGTACATAATATAGGGCAAACACCTTGGCCAAACAGTTTTTGACTGACTAACAAGTTCCAGAAAAATAATGTTACATGCAAATTGCAAAACATCACACATCACCCAAACCATAACATAATAGGTAACCTGTGCATGAAGAAAAACAACCATACATATCTGTATATATACCGGCCAACTCTTTTCTCAATAACACCAATGCTAACACAATGCTGAGATTCGGAGCCCTTGAGATCAGTATACTTGGAGCCTGGAGCATTGTACATACTTTGAAACATTTTTGTTATTGCGAGGGACTGCTGTTGTAGTCCACATGATGGACTAGTGGGAATTGGTCTGAAACCTGAAAACAACTACATGGACGAAAAGCTTGACAAATGAATTAAGTACATTAAATACCTGCACTTAGTTGCTTTGATATCTCCGAGTGATACAAGTATTTTTAACTGAATTCGCATTTTGTAGTCACATGTATTTGGTATAAAATATATACACAAAACTTTTCACGATTCCTGTGTTTTGTTCAAGTTGAGATGATTTTGTGTCCATAATATGAATTAAATAATATGAATTAAATAATATGAATGAAAATCAGGGTCAGGATAAAAAGTAAATATGTATGTATACTTACTTACTAATATTCTAAGAAAAACTAAAATCCATGATCTCTCAATTTAAGTCAATAAGTAACAGTTTATTTATTTAATTTATTATTATTTTTGTAATAACAATTATTTTCGAACAAGAAAATTGAAGGTGTGGTTTCCGCCGCTGTAAATCCCATTATTAAACATTATATATAATGTTTAATTATTAAATGCTTATATACTTACATACTTTTTCTCAAACTGTTTGTTACAAAGCAAAAATATTTGAGTCTATACTTTCCATTTTGTCTGTATTAACAAGCTCTAAATCTTTAATTCAGCTGTTGCATTTAAATCTTGAGAATATTTCTGAACGACTTCCTTCACAACAACTAGGAATTCATCAACTTGTTCTGGTGCTCGCCCGACAAATGTTGTAGGATCCAAGAGGGATGATAAATCCCCATGAATCGGAGCAAAGAAAGAGTCCGCCACGATCCTCTCTACCAAATCATTATCTTTCCCCTCCAATTTGACCACTTTCCCCGCTTCCATACTCAGTACCCGGATTTTCTCATGAACAATTTGACGATCCGCTCCCTTCTTGACCATGGCCATGATCACATTCTCCGTGGCCATGAAAGGTAACTCAGCTCTGATGTGTTTTTTAATTATTTCCGGGTAGACGACGAGACCCTCAAAGATATTTTGTAGAGTGATGAGAATGGCATCCGCAGATAGGAATGCTTCACTCAAATTTATCCGTCGATTGGCAGAGTCGTCCAGTGTCCTCTCCAGCCACTGAGTGGCTGCTGTATTATTTGAATTCCCAACCAAAGTAATCAAATGTCGAGCAATGGAGCACACTCGCTCGGATCTCATTGGATTCCTTTTGTATGCCATGGCGGATGAACCAATTTGTCCAGCCTCAAACGGTTCCTCAATCTCTTTCATATTTGCTAAAAGACGGAGATCCGTACATATCTTGTGACAGGAGACTCCAAGGGCACTCAAACTATTCAAAATGTCCACGTCCACCCGTCGACTGTACGTTTGACCTGTGACCGGGTAGGCTTTATCAAAACCAGAGTAGTCCGTCACTAATTTATCTAGAGCTTTCACTTTATCATGATCCCCATCAAATAAGGCTAGAAATGATGCTTGTGTCCCCGTCGTTCCTTTCACCCCACGGAAACACAGATCCCCCCTTGAACGACTGATATTTCTCTCATCAAAGAGGAGATCCTGCAACCAAAGCGTGGCTCTCTTCCCCACTGTCGTCAATTGAGCTGGTCTGTAAGGAAAGAAAAACAGGACAAGAATAAGAAAAATTATATATCATCTTATTCAAAAATTCATAGCGTGATATTAAATAATTAATAAAATTACTATTTATTATTAACATTATTATAGGTGTATTTTTTAGCCTTACTGAAGATGAGTGTATCCAAGTGTAGGTAAATCTCTGTATTGTTGTGCAAATAAAGAGAGTCTGTGAATACACCGGCCAAGCTTGGGTAGAACAATGTCCAGACCATCACGGATAATGATTAGATCCGTATTGTCCGTGACGAAACAGGAAGTGGCTCCGGAGTGAATGATTCCAGCGGCTTTCGGGCAAGCTTTCCCAAATGTATGAACATGAGCCATTACATCATGACGACGAATACGCTCTTCCTCTGCTGCCACATCAAAATCAATATTATAAATATTCAATTTCATCTCCTCTAAAGCCTCCTCACTTATGCTAAGCCCGAGCTCCTGGAATCAACAATAATATTCATCATTAATTAATTAATGCTGCACATTATATATATACTTTATATAATTATAAGACAATCACGACATCCAATTTAAATTCCATAGTATATTATTCTTTATCTATCACAGTTCAATTTCATGATTCATCCACTCAAAAGTTGAGTCATATTTACTTTGTATCAACAACCTTCTCAAGTCTCAAGTTGAGAGATCAAATGAAGCCTATAATATGCAATTCTGATCCATAAGATCAGAATTTTCCATTCTAATTTTTTGAGTGAGGAAACTGAGGAAAGTTATACATTTTCAAAATCGTACCTATATAATGACAATGTATTTACAACAAACCAGGATTTGGATGTCAGAAGTCATTGAATCGTAAGTGAAATACTTTTGGATTACATTCAGATATTTGCAGCATCACCATCACTTCATGGAAATGATGTCAACTTTCTGAAATGAATTTTTCATGGTGATAATTGATGGATTATAGTATATACGTATAATACAACCAAAAATGATGCATATTTGTCTAACCTACGAGATAGAATAGACTCCGCTTATCTCACAATGAGATAAAATTAAAAACAGAGAATTATTATTATTAAAATCAATCTCTGTTCTGTACTGCCAATCCTAAATTTGTCGATTTCTTATTTCATATTCCCATCACTTTAGAGATTACTCACATGTGGATTTCATATTCATATCCGTAGTGCGTGAGTGAGTCATTTTGTCATTTCCTCTCAGTCTAAAATGCCTAATGTGTGTATGTGTATGTATATTACTATGTCTAAATGTATATGTATTAGCAAGTAGTAAAACAAAAAGATATAGTAAGCTTCACTTGACGATTAGGCCAAGGTGTGTAAACGAAAATGAATGTGAGGATATATACATCGATATTCTCGTGTAAATGTAAATGTAATATATACTACTGCAAACAAATCCATAACGTTTCACCGTCTGCTTTGTTTGTACTTGTTTTTCAATAAATATTACTATGTGTTTGAGGCTTAAACTCGACGGTAATTATTTACAACACTATTTTTAATGGGAAAGCTGTAATTTTAATCACAATAGAATATAAAATATGCATATATGTATGCATGGATGAAAAACGTATTGGCCGTTGCTTTCCACATTCTCCACAGCCTAAATAATCCTTTATCTTTTATCAAAGGTGACACGATGATAAGAAAAATGAGTTGACTCCCCAAAAAAAACAAGCTTTGTCATGAGCTTGCCAAACGCTGTGTTTCATTATAAGTATTCCTGTATTTTTCGCACCTGAGACTGTCGCTCTCTAATTGTAATTGGAAAATACTATTCAAATCTTTTTTGTGGAAGGAACAAGTGTGTGTGTAAGCGGTGAATTATAGTGTTTGTGAAAATCGGATTCGGACTTTTTTCTCAGTCGAGAGTGTGTGTATTCGAATATTTCCCAGTGGAATTTGAGAAATAAAAAACAACAGCCAAGATGGCCATGTCCAATCATGCGGCGACAGCCTTAAAGCTGTTGAAATTGGTGAGAAATTATTACTAAACTGTATCAATTAAGTTTTAAAATTCTCCCTCAAATCTGAAACAATGTAAACTTATGAATTTAATGTGTTTTGATTGTGTTTGTTTTTTAGATTATCAATATTATAATTGTGATCATGTATAAACACGGTGACGAAGGTTACTTTCTTGGAGCTAGTTTCAATAAAAATCGGGATTCAGAAACGCTTGCTGCTGGTGTCTACGTGGGGTATTTGGTTTACAATCTAGTGGCTCTCATTTCAACATTTTATGATACGAAGGGTGTCAGTTCTAATGTCACGGTAAGTCCTCCATGTCTATTTAATTTAGTCAACTTGGAAATATTAATGAATTTTCGATACGATTCAAAAATTTGCATTCTAATTGATTCATTGATTGAAATTCCATTCATATTATTTAGGAAACTTTGATGAACGCTGTTGGATTTATTCTCTGGCTCGTAACAGCCGGAGTTGTGATTCATTTCTGGCTTCGTTTCATCCCAGCAAATCATTACATTACTACAAATCCGAATGCTGTGGGGATTGCTATGGGTGCTCTGACTATAATCAATTCGGCTCTTTATTTGGGAGAAACGGTCGTCACTTATGTCAATTACAGAAAAAGTGACACAAGATATGACAAATAATATAATACAAAATATATATATCTATGCCTAATATTATTATTTTACCAGTTACACCATGCATTTCCCTTATATACCGTTCAATTTATCTTTGTTATACTCTCTTATACTACCTTACTTTAAATGTTAGATATTTAACCGGAGACCGTAGACATATTTGCATTTTTTTGCTCATTTCTTTTTGTATATTAATTAGCAACCGTTAATAAATCCTAGACAGACATCTCAGCCTTTTTCTTACAATAATGATAATAAAAATCGTTTTGTTATCCATTTTCTTGTAGTTCCCATGTTTACATTCAAAATTCACCGAAAATTTGTACTATATATAGCAATGATTTATTATTATTGGTATGATAAATTTTTGTAGGATTCTCATTTATATATACAGGAATAAAAAAACCATTTGGGATTCTAAATCCTGGACTGGTAACTGTGTCACGTAAAATGGCGACTAATGTGGATAAAGATAAAGGAGTAACATTTGCTATGTGTCATTGACTATACATGTGTAGTGTAAGAGCAACTATTTGTTTCGCGATAAGATAGCAGACAGTCGAATTGAGGATGAGAGTTGCCCTTTTTAAACTCGTAATAATATTCGTATATAGTTTGTTGTTTGTCTTGTATCATACGCAGAGTCCATTGTCACTAATGCTCAAATCATCATGGTATATCAATATTCATACACACCCTTGTATTAGTATTATATCCATACAAATTGTCGTCAAGTTTATTTAGATAGGTGTATATATATATATATAAATTGTAATATCTATAAATTTCTAGAATAATACCTTCTCAGCAGTTGCCAAATTAAACCAGAGTTTTCGCCAAGTGGAAAATTTTTTGAGTTCACTAAAATTATACAACATTTTTTGGGATGCATAACGAGTCGAGAGCGGAGAGCAGTAAATGGCTTTGCCGGGTAAACGCTTCTTGGCTTCATCTTCACCGGGAAATGCTACTGGAACACTCTGCAAACACAATATAAATTAGATATAATAATAATTAATTTGTATTTTAGTTTAAAAAATTAAATTTACGAAATTTTTTCTTACATTTTGGGACATTTTCTTATCAACCACAATGTATATATATTAGTTTGAATTTTTAAAAAATATTATAGTTGAAAAATGGATATCGTCGTCGTCGTCGAATGAACTCGTGTAAAGAACTGTCCGAGAGTTATCTGAAAGATGATTACACAACATTCAACAGATTATTATAACAAGTTATAATGATATATAATATAACAAAGTACTTTATAGTATTCTAATATGCTTTAATATAAGTCTGGAGGAGTGATAAGTATATAGCACGTGTGTGAAGATGATATACAAGGAAATGTAAGTATATTACATATTAATACTTATATTACTTATTTAGCGCATGTAGCGTAACATGAAACTGGAATTGATAAGATGGTGAGAGCATGATCAACAAGTTCATGATGATGTAATACAATATACAATAAAACTTACGAGATTTAAGGTCAAGGTTATAGCTACATAATCATGCGATCTTCTCCAATCCTGACAGTCTTGAAAATGGGAGTTGTCTTGAGTGACGTACTCGATCAAAGGCTTACAAGTTGACTCTCATTAGATTTAAATTAAATGATTTAATGTCATACGCAGATCACCTATACTTGTATCTATAGATTAAATGTATAGTTAAAATTTATTTAATTACACAAGAATTAAGGCACACACAAAAGTTTTGTGAAGAAATACAATGCAATGTGCAATGTTTGATAAAAATTGCAATGGATAATTAAACAGCCAGGAAAAAATTCGGTCCAGAATTTCAAAGATCAAGGAAATCGCTTTTGTGTGTATTTTACTACAATACGCAAAAAGTTGTTCGCGTTTTTTTACAAGGCTAACTTACGTTATTACGTTATGCATCAATGAAAATGAAAAAATGACTGTAATTATTAATTAAAATGCCATTTCGAGTAAAATTGGAACAACCGGGATATATATCTACGTTTATTTTTTACTATATAATATTCCAAGTTCACAGTTGTTTAATGGTAGTAATAATGATAATTCAAATGTCTTATATACTATACGTTTTCGCGAGTTCTATTGGTTTTACAATATTTATTATAATAATTGATGGTACATTATGATTGTGTAAATTATTTTAAAATAAATATACTGTACAATCTCATTATTATTATATTATTATATCTATTAATTATTAAATAACATGAAGTTATTATTACTGAGAAAGTTGAAAGTGTAAATATAAATTGTAAAATGTTATAATTCGTTAAATATGTATATATGTATGTAAATACTCAATAAGTTATACATCATCACTTGTACTTGTAATTGTAGCTATTCTCAACTACAGTTTACATAATCATAGTCTGACATCCTATGCGGGTCCACTATGACACTTGTGTAACCTGGATAAGCAGGAGCAGTCGTCACTAGTTCCGTCACAATCTCCGTCGGGCCAACATGTTGACTTCCATGTAAACTCCCAGTCTCACTCGCAATACTATCATTATTACAACTTGAGCCGGATGAGTCATTTGTATTGTCTGACATATGATGATGATGTTGATGATGAGAATGCGGATGATGCGACGAGTGGTGACTATTACTGACTATCGTCGTCACAGCACTCGGATGACGATCCACCACCACTTCCGTTCTATTCACATTATTTTGATGGAGAACATGATGATGATGGTGAGGTGGTCCATGAGGAGGAGGAGGATTCTGATGTTGCTGATGATGAGAATGAGGATGCGGAGGGAGAGGATAATATTCCGTGTCATTGTGACCATAAGGAATTAAGTGTTGCTGTTGTTGTTGCTGCTGCTGTAGGTTCGGATTATTGTTTGGATGTTGATGAGGAATTGAATGATGGGAATGATGGCTGACATTTACAGGAGAGGAGGAATTATAACTACTATTAGGATTAGACCGGAAATAGAAAAACGAGTCGGATAGAGTATTGTCATTATTATGACTACTATGATTGCGATTATGTGAAAGAATTGTTGGGGCTCCATAGTTGTTGGCGGATGATGATGAGGATTCCGATGGATAATCCATTCCGTTATTGTTGGGTAGTGGTGGTGGTTGTTGTGCTTGAGGAGGTGGATGATTATTCACATCGGTGGGATAGTCTGGACTGGGTACGAGTACGGGAGTTGGCGGAATGACTGAGTAGCACGAGCGAGTGCTGTTGTTGTTGTTGCTGGGGATTGGCAAGGAGATTGGGAGGGTGGGTGGCGTGAGAGCATCTGGATTGAAATCAGCTGTGTAGTCTGCAAGTCGGGCATAAGGCGAACGATCTGAAGCTGTGGATCCTCCCGGGTAGTATACACTACTGTGTATACTCGCAAGATCTGTAGTGGGGGGAGCATAATCCCCGCGAGCTGAACCCGTATCCATATAATTATTGTACGATGATGAGCTGTTGTAGTCGTATGAGGATGGTGATGGACTGTACTCGTTTTTTTGCTATCATACACACACAAAATCAAAATTTATTATTATATTCATTTATTAATATTATCATTCCATGTATGTATATTTATTTAGATTGATTTGAAAGGGACTTACCGGTGACACTTGATCACTTGGGACAGAATAAGGTGATTTCTTTGGTCTTGTGTTACGAGTAGTCCGCGTTTTCCCTCCAGTGGACCCTGTTCCATTTCCTACAGGCGGTTCTACGATTCCTCCCGAAGAACTGAGAAGTGACGAATGATTGCTTGATAAACTATTCTCATCCCGTTGACCTGTCTGCTCCTGTGTTAATACTAATTCATGAGCTTCACAAGCGCTACAGTGAATGTATACACAATTAAAAATTCTTTAAGACTTTGTGTATGTGTACTATACCATATATACTACAAATAAGATTTTACTTTGGTACACTGATGAATAAATAAATTTGTGTAGTTACCTTAAAACATAATTGACACTGACGATGCAATGCGGTCGAGAAGATCGGGAATTATGAACGATTGTGGCGTAGGACTGCATCCAAACCCATCCACCATTTTTAGTTAAAAATCGATAGTATTTTGTTGTCACTTGGCCTTTGCATAGGACTAAAAAAATACCAAATCAATTCATTCATATTAAAATTAAATAAAGAATAATGAAATACAGTTTCCTCAACATCATATTACATACAATACATAATACATATACCTATAAAACATAAAGTTTTATAATAAATAGAAAATAGAAAGTATATGTACTTACGAGTGTGGTGAGAGTAGCGCATATGCAGTATATCACATCCATGAATGTAATGGTAAAGTGTTCGCTCTATCAAGTCTTGAGGTTCATACCCAGTTAAAGCAGCAACTCTGAAATCAGTCAAGAAACAAATCATAAATCATTATCACCTTGTACATGGTCTTTTGTACATAATAAGATACATACGAGTAAAAGTGATGATTTTCCTATTTGCTCTTTTGACAAAAAGAAATATGCATCTGTAATTTATGAATTTACGAACTACGACGAGAAAGGTTAGAAATGAGGATACACGGTCAAGTTACCACTGCATTTAGAATCTCAAAATGAATTTGACAAGGATTTGATTTGAGTTTTCGAGAGAGAAAAGGTGATAATAAGCATTCAATTGAATCCTCACGCACGACGAAATCCCTCACCCACAAATGCATTCTGTGTATAAAACTAAATTATCTTTCATTGATTCTCACGATATCTTTTAGCTTGAAGTTGAAGTCGCCTATACTCTTACACATAAAACTATATTCGTATTGAAATTCTTCTCTCTCTCTCTCACGCTATAAGAAAGGGTTTTCTTTCTTTTTACAGTAAAAGACTATATATTTAGGTACATACCTGGCATCAAGAAAGATGAGTTTGAGGTCGATAGAAGCCCGGAACATGAACATATTCCCATGCATTTTGATTTCAGTCACAGCAGATGGAGGAAGAGAATGTCCAACCGCTACCAGGCCCAGATTTTGGAGTCCAATTCCAGCGGTGCTACCTCCACAACCTGCAACTCCATTCCCATTGGCAGTTTCACAACCAGGACTCCCTCCCAACATTATTTCACTCCCTACGACTGGCTTCAGCTTGAGGTAACCACTGCAATGTATTACCTGTAAACAACAATCAATTCCCAAATCGTTTCATTAGTTTCATTCTTCTCATGATACACAGATGCTGCGAATTATGTATTATTAGTTAGAGTTTGATGTTAAATCAATGATTTGAACGGAATTCATTTTGAAATTATCTTTAATTCTCAAGCTTTCGACAGAAACTTCTGTCTTCCTCAGGAGCCTCAATATGTATTATTATTTCTGCTATTGTCAAATGTGGATTTCCCCCAAAAAAACGTGAGTACTTATGTATTTATCTTCTCTGGAATCTTTGACTGCACTTACAAACCTACAATTCATACTCTCTATATAAACTCTATATATCTACCTACGCGACATTTAATTTGTACAACTTATTTATTTATCAATACATACAATTTGTATGATACAAACTGAACTAGGTATGAAATTGGGAGGGCGTTCAAATGGGGACGGCCTGAAATGAACATGGTTGGTTTGGTTTGGTGTGGTGTCTCTTGTTGAATAGTAAATGGTAAAGTTTTATGATATTGTTGAGTTGATTGTTGGAGAGGATAGAGAGATTTGTTGGGTCTAAATATTTGTAGCCGTGGGTGTTTTGTCCAAGAGTTTTTGTCGAGTCACGAGCGTGTAATTGTGATTTCCCTCTGCCTCTTTTTTCCCTAATCCTTCCAAAGTTTGACATGTCATGACTTTCTTTCAACACAGTTTAAGAGCTGGACCAAAACCCAAACAAAATCTCACCCTCACACTTTACTATTTACTACACACACACACACATTCACAAACATTTTTCCATTCTTAAAATATTTCCTCTGCTAGTCTATATAAGTACATATGTAAGTATATACACTAACGACAAGTAGGTAAGTATCTGTAGGTATATTATTCAGTATCGAACAAACTTGCTACTCGTTTTTCCTTCCTTCTCATTTCTTTTATTAAACCTTTGACTCTTGACTACACATGTAAATACAACTTGATTTACTCTCTTTGTAAATTAAATAAATTATGTATGTACATTGGAACTGGACAATCAACTAAATATCTGTAATTACAAAGATGTCAACACAATACTTACAGTCAATTTAATTATGTAATGAAATTTACCTTAAAGCCGCCAGTGGTGAGACCCGCATTCCGTTTGGCTAGCACACATTTCATTCGAAGGAAAAAAGCTCGTTCAATTTCAATCTCTGAAATTCACATTCATACATACACATTTCGAATTACATAATACATACTTTATAAAGAAATGATAATAATAATAATGCCCAATCTTCAACACACTCATAATAATATTATTAATAATACTGTATGAAAGGGAAGAGAAGAAAGGCGAATTGTGTATATTCACCTTGCATAACATGAGGAATAGGCTGGTGAACCGAAAGAATGGCTGTCATCTCTTCATGGTCTGACTGATGAATGTATTCATAAATGCTATTACCCGTTAACTCCACCTACACAACAATGACAATTAAAATATTCAAGTCACACACAATCATAGACATATGGCGTTTCTCGTGTACATTTTTATAGTACTTTCAACTTCAACAGTCAACAATCTAAACGAAAACATATAGGTAATTGTCATTCCTTTTCAGAATTTATTATATGTACATACCTGTGAGAGCCCCAGATGAACTGAAGCCGTTTCCGAAATGTACATAATTTTCCCATCTGGAGCCACGACAAAAATAAAACCGTCCAATGTCTGTAATCATTCAAAATTTCATTTTATTTAGCATTAATTATCATTTTGAGAGCAGTTTTATTGTTCATAATATTATTATTTTAGAAAGTGTCTTTAAAGTTCAAACTACAGAGCCCACATCACCCCAAAAATACATTAATACAATTACCTAATAAGTAACACAAAGGAAGGAGGAAAGGATTTACAAAGATTCGACTGAAACAACTTTTTAATTATTTACTTCCTATATACTTATAGTACTATATAGTATATACGCAATTGATATTTATAATCCATAAATTATTATGGATTATAAATTATAATCCATAATAATTACTGTACAAATTACACCCCTCCCGACAAAAAAAACGTGTTGTTTTTTATTAAATGAAGAAAGTAAATATATAATTTACACTACTACAATGAATTATGAAAGTTATATAAATAGGATAGAAGATTTAAGATATAAATTAATACTATTAATTATTATTATTGTTATAATAAGGTTTCTCTTTGACCTCTTCCTGATCTACAGATGTTACCGGAGGTGTATTTTCAACCTAGAAGATAAATAGGTAAAGGGATTTTTTTATTATACAATGTTAAATGTTAGTGAGATTGTGAGTTATTTGGATTGTGTTCGCGTGCATGTCCAGATCGTTTTTTCTGTTTTTTTGTAAGGTTGACATATTACATTTATATACAACATGAAAGGCTCTATTGACACTTTTAAAACGCATACATATTCATAAATACAATGTATAGTAATTTTGTAATCTCTCCAAATCTCCATAATACCTTATTTGTACCGTACCCAAATATCGTATCAAAATCAATGTGTTTTTTTGTGTGTATTTTGTATTTTAAATTTTAAATTTGAACAATGGATGACAAAATACAAAAGGAAGCGAGAGTGTTTTGATTTTGGAATTTGAATTGAATTTTGATTTTATGAGGATGACGAGTTTTCCCCGTTATGTAAAATGAGTGTACATATTATGTATATAGCTTGTGTAGTGAGCACAAACTGTGTGTCTATTACTGTCTATGCACTCTTGCTCTGTGTATTGTATACCTATATCTATAGTTTTGTTTGGTTTGGTTTGAAGTGAGCGAAGGGATGTGAGATAGAATACGAGAATCTCATTAAAAAAACGAAAGAATCAAAATCAGATTCACAAGACTTATACTTGAGAGTTTACCACAACGACAAATCTAATACTGTATATACTTGGAAACTACACGAGTACTCATCCGTAATCCATCTACATCTATACACATACAAAAACCATACATACGTGTATATAACATAACTAAAAGAGCTTTTACTATATACAATATTACTTATATACTATCATTTCTAAATAAATTCGATATCAAAAATCATGAATCAACCTAGATTCATGTAATAATAGGATTTCCTTTTTGTTTTCCCAAACCGAATTTTCTTATACCGTCATCATTATCATACCAATAATAATAATTTTTATTAAATATATATAATATATATATATAGTATCTGAGCAACAGAAGAATGGCGTCAAAACGTCGACTTCCTCACTATATATAGTCGGTATTTCCGCCATAAATACTTAATAACAATTATACTATTATTACATATAAGGAAATAAGAATGCGTATATAGTTACGGCGTTACGGTTGTGAATTGTCAAGGAATGATAAAATACTGAATATTTCATTTATAATCCAAAGCTTTTGATCCTCTCTATTATGGTTAAAAGAAGTTCCAAGTTCCATCCTACATGAGGATTTTCTACAATGAAGTATTATTGCATATCTTTTTTGCCTATATATGATTTCAAAACATGTACCTATTTAATGTAATGTACAAGTACTAATATTATTAACATCTCTCTATACCGTTACATTACAAATATTGTTGAGAGGAAGGAAAAGGGAAACTAAAAGTATAAAACTATAGCTATTATGTAGTAGAGTAAAAATTAGTAAACATTAGAATTCGTATGCAAGATCATGCCCCACTCAAAACTTAACTTACGCACTATCGCTACTCTCTTTCTATCTCTAATAAAATTTGATAGTAGTTGTAAAAGCGAGCTGGAGCGTCTTATCCCAATTTTATATGTATGTACAGATATGTCTCTGTGTGTCTCTCTCTCTCTTAATCTGAACCTCATTAGAATTCCATTTTCCTTTTACTACTCTGATCTTACACTTAATCCTTCATAGTCTCTAGTTCTTATACTTCTTGTATGTGTGTATATCCGCTCTAGTTTTATTTTTTATGAATATTTCATGTACCTACTGATTTAATTTCCCTTAAAAAATATACATAGATATTGTAGATGCATGGGAAATTCATGTGTGATTCATAATTTCATATACGACCGACAATTTTCTAGTTGAAAATCCAAATCACAGTCAAGCAAAGGTAAATTTGATGTGGTTCAACAACTACGACGAGAGTTTTTGTTCTATTGGAAAAGGATATGATGATGATGATGATAAATGATATCCAAACCGAAGTACACACACACACACTGACAAATGACGTCAACACGTCAATAATATAAAAACAAGAAGCGAATTAATGCAAAGAGCTGTACACTGTCTTGGAATTTGAATATATTTCATGATTATAATTTATAATGTACGTTTAATAATTCCGTTTGTAAGAAACGAGAATGAAAAAATTTTCATTGTGAACTGCTTATTATTTACGCCTTCACCTAACCAATTTCACCATTATAGGGGGAAAATGGTAGTTTTTTTACTACACATTCTTCATAATATTTATTGAAAATGCTTTATATTTCATGAAACTATCGTATCGTTAGTTTATTGTGTACTCCCATTCAAATACAGACAGATGACAGGGATCAGGAATAATATTACGTATAGTTGACGATCGGATTAATATCAAACTGATGAGTTGTACATTTATGAGATTAGGGGAACGTTTCCCAAAATGAGAAATAATAATAATTTCCCAAAATAGAAACATATGTAACAACCGCGATAATATTTCATGTCGAACAAAAAAAAATCCGATGAATGTGATTAGATAATGGCGAGAGAGGAGGGATGCAATAATTATTATTCTGGACTATATTGACGATAAATATTGAATATTGTTTGCTTTTATCTATACACAGGCTTGTTCCTAGATTGATTTGGATTTCAAAATCAATGCGCGAGCGTGTGTGTCTTGGTTTTTGGGTACGATTCATTTCATAGGATATTTGGAAGAAAAAACGAATTAAATGTAAAAGGTAAGTATATTTATATTTATATATATATATGAACCTGAAGCAGATGTGATCCCAATTCCCGAATTGAAGTTTCTCTTGGTGGAGGAATAGCACCCCAAGCATCACCCAAACCTGAAATTCATTAAAATTCCACTATTTCAATATAAAACCATAAACATAAGTATGTATAGTAATAATAATATAATGCATCTTATTATGTAAAGTGTGTTTGGTGTTCCTATAATATTATTATATGTTAATTGAATCGGCTATCGGTTTGTTCTGTTTTTATTGTGGATAATGTAATAGCATATGGCATAGGCGAATCTATATGTAATGTAAGGACCAAAAACAACATCCACTTGGAATAAACTATAGACATGTTATGGTACACCAAGTATACATGTATAAAGAGGGGATATGAGATGAAGTGGGTAGGTACACTTTGAAGGATCAAGGAGAAGGAAGTACAAAGTACAATAAAAATATGAGGGGATAATACACATGCACACATGTATGTATATTATATGTACAGGAATTAGAGACTGTGTGGAGAGGAAGATATGCTCACACTTTCTTGGATTAAGGGTGACGAGGACGAGAACGACGACGATTGCTTTGGGTCGGTTATCGGTCTGGAAAGTAAATAAGGAAATCCCGGGTGTTTCGACATTTTTTTCCTCCTTCACTTTGCACTGCAGCAGAGTAAAGACGGGACGACAAGAAAAACACTCTCGAATGATCACAATACTATTTTTAGAACCTTCTTTTTATTTTCTTTCAACGACCGTTTACACAATAATATTACAATTTACTTGTAAAGTCTTGTCGTGATTTCAAAAACAAATATTTCAGAGACAAAAAGCAAAAAATAAAACTAATTTTAATTCAATTTTAAAAAATTCTCATTTTTTGTAATGAGCCGCCACAATGAAAATTCCTCGTATAATTTTGTAGCAGTTCGACGCCGTTTAGTTTTTCTGGCAGCTAACTTTGTGCGAACTGGAATAATAGGGTAGGAGTATTAATGTAAATAAAATCAGACTGTTGAAACAGAACTAGTATATATATCGTATAATAATATAAGAGGAGAAAAACTACCACACTGAAAAGTCTGTGTGTTATCTGAAAATATGGGGAGGAAAAATAGTATTTGGGACAAAAAAAAACCTCATGAAAATTGAAAAGAAAAAAGATTCAGCTGATAAATCACGAATCACGACGGGCTTTTGATCATCTCCATATATAAAAAATAGACACACACATCACTGGAGAATTATTAAAACTTTTCCCCCTTCTTAGGTGAGTGTACAATTTGTGACTGTATGATTGTGTGTGTGTTTGTGTAAGTATTGCCAAATTAATATCAACTTGAAACATCAGGAAAAATACAAGAAACTAAGTATAGAAATCCTAAGTATGTATACTTGAGTTTCGAGTTCATGTTATTATTATAATATAATAAAAAGTAACACTGACAAAACTATTCTAAATTCTCTCTTCTCTCTCTTGACCAGAATTTTGTGTGTAAATTATATTTACAAGAAGAATAGACAAGCAACTATCACAAAACTATCTGTGAATAATAATAATAATAAAGTGAGGAATTGAAGGGGAACTTATTTAATCATAATTCCAATCACTCTCTCTCTCTCTGTCTCTCTCTCTGTATTCTGTATTAGTACATATTTCTCCAGTTTGGTTGGAGTCTGAAGGAAACCAGCAAAAAATACTTATCGTCTACATCCTTTCAAGTTTTTCTTTCAAGGAGAGAACATTTTGACAACTCTTTAACTTTTCCACCGTTTCCACCACAAAGACATACTTATATAGGTAGGTATACTATACAAAAATAATATAGAGACATCATCATATTTTTTTAGGGAAAAGCTACTGCCACTGCCACTCTCTGACTACTGTATTGTCATTTATTGAGTTGATTCCAGCATGTATACATATGCATGCAGTTCCACTGTATGATGCTGGAAAATACTGTTCAAAGTTTTCGGATATGCGGGCTGGAAAAGATCTCCACAATCTTTATCTTTCCCGTTTTTTTTTGTCGTTGGTTCGTCATCATCATCATCAATATCCCCTTATTCCGTATGTATGTATGTTTGTATCTGTATTATTGGATACACAAAGGACCACCATACGTCTACCACTACCACACAATGTTCCCCATTATGTTCTTATCATCTCCTCTAGTCTCTCTCACTCTCTCTCTTTCCCTGTGAAATACTGTACTTCTATTGATAAAATAATAATATGCCTGGATTTCACAAAAAAAAAAAAAAAAAAAAAGTAGTCAAAAAGTTGTCAAGTCTCTTCCATTCAGCCATTCATACATGGAAACTTGAGCTTCGTAATCTCATTATTATACATTATAATTATCCATTCAGCCCTTGTTATTTTATATTGGGGACAATCATCACTATCATCCCTTCATTACATTACTTTGTCCTCGCCCAATTCCCTCACAATCAAACACACAGATCCACACCATACATCTTCATCTTCCATGAACGTACAATTTACAATTTTACATACATTCCTGCATACAAGCATACAAGTCTCCAGAGAAAAAAAACAACCTCACCATAAATCTAAACTCTATAAAATAACAAGGGAAACTGACATTCTGAATTCCAATACGGATATATTATATATTATATACCTATATTCCTATTCCTATATATAGGTGTATAATTTTATCACCTACTCTGAATCTGCGTCAAGCGTCAACTAATTACAATTATAATATAATGGAGAAAAAAATACGAGTCGTAAATTTTCCCTATTGGTATTTGTCGTCGTAACTTTGCTATATACGATATAAGAAATGAGTACAAAAATGTGATTGAAAGTACAAGTAAAAAGGGGGGAAAGATGCGTGTTGGAAAAGTTGGTTCAAGGAAATGATGTGTGATGATTACATGCGAATGAGTACATTGTACTTGACTATGTACTATGTATGTAGGTACATTTGAAGTACATGTACATATCTGTATAGAGATACTTTATACATATAATTTGTATAGTTTTTGTGGTGAGTGTTGATAGTTTTTGATGGTGGGTTTGCTTTTGCTGCTGCTGTGGACTGTGGATAATTGGTATAAGTGTAGCAAAAGACTGAGCACACAAAAGAACGTTGACATTGCAAGTGGGCATTAGAGATCCCAAAGGGAACTTTCCTCACTTGAACTCACTTCATACATTGTATATACGATATATATGTAATATGTGTGCATATCAGTTGGTTTTATATTTATATCAAATGTACATATAAATAATACATAATATGGACGGAAATACCGGGAAAAGAATCTCTAGTGCAATACTAACCAGAAACTATATAGAATCACATCAGAACGAAACGGAGAACCGGAGAATCAGAGGAGGACCCGAGAGAAAGAGAAAGAGAGAACCAGTGAAAATTTGTTTACTCAAAAGATTTGAGCTGGGAGAAAATCCTCGTTAATGGAATAGGATTGGAAACACTCTGGAAAATTGAAATTTTCTCAGCATTCTGCACACAGCAAACACCAACCACACGAATCAAAAGCCAAAACCAACCACATCATCACCACCACCATCATCATCATCATCATATAGTTACATATACTAGCAGCTCTCAAGCTCTCGCTCCAAATTCCAAATACAAATCACACAAATCACATTATTATAGTTACGGCGGAAAACCAGGAGAAAAAATCTAATAAAAATCTCGATGGAGCATATGGAGGAAAATGAAGAGGGAAATGAAAAGAAAAAGGAGGTGTGTGCACAGTGTGCACACAACACACAGAACAGAAATACACACTTGCAATCCCATTCCAATTTCAGAATTTCCTGTCCTTTTCCTTTTCCTTTTCCTTTCTCCCGTAACTACTTCTAACTCTAAAGTCTGAAGAACATTCAATTCAATTCAACATTAACCAGAAACGTGATATAGGGAAATCTTTACCAATCCTTCAAAATCAATCCAATCATCAATTTTTTTAATTTCTTTTAGTCCATAAGTCCATAAATCTATATTTGTATCTGGCATCTCTATTCCAAATTATAGTTATTCACACTAACTACCATAAATACATATTTAATAGGTATAGATTTGTTGTTGTGTACATATCTGTATATGGATAAGGACGACGACAACGACAAAGGACTTTGGCAAAAGGAAATGGTGAGACAGAGACAGAGACAGAGACTGGGAACGAACGATGGATGCACATAAAAAAATGGAAGGGTGATGAGCTAAATATTGTAAAAGAAAATTCGTTGTAAATATATATATATTGCTTGTAGTATTGTGGTGGTATTAGATTACTTTGTACAGTAAAGTAAGTGGAGAGAGAGAGAGAGTGAATGAAAAGGCCGTAACTTCTTAACTATATGGAAAAAGTCTCCATCTCCGCAGCTTCACAGAGCTCCCAAGAAGTACAAATATAAGTACTTAAATGCTTACATAAAATTGAATGAGAAATAGGAATAAGGGAACTAACTTTGAGATATTCTGCTGGTGGTTAGATTAGATATGAGCTGTACAAATCTGTACAAATTACAAATACAAAACACAGTGTACACACGTTACGATACTCCCAAATGTAGGAGAGAGAGAGAGAGAGAAAGAGAGAGACTGGTGAGATTTGTTGTTATTTAATGGCTGGGGTCAAATGTGTGGGGTCAACTATTCCCTGTCAGACAATATGTGTTGATGTTGACTTGCTCACTGCCTATTCTATCATCTACATGTCTATGCATTGCCTGCCTGATTCTGAATCCCATGGGTGTGAGTTGTGGATTGTGGAGTGTTGCGGTGCGGTGCATTGTGTACAATATATATTGGTAAAACATTGGTCGTCGAGTAAAGCTAAAGACACAGTTGTGAAAAATTTCATGAGTTGAGCATGAAGAATTGGTTTTCTTGGGGAAATACGGTAATTTGACTCCGTCTTCGTCGTCGTCATCATCATCTTCTAGCGATAAGTCCCACAGGTTGGTTCGTTCGTTCTTGGTTCTTTTCCTTTTCTTTTCTTGGGATCCTCAATTCCTCAATGAAAACGAGAATGAAAGTGGTGAAAAACGCACATTGGGAATACATTTGATACTTGTTCCACACTTGTATCTTGTATACTTGTACTGTACACTGTACTTGTACTTGTATGTAGTTCCCAGTATCTGTATCTACTATTCTGTATTCTGTGATCTGTAATCTGTACCCCCTCCAATTCATCATCATACCAAAACAAATGTACATACAGAATACAGATAAATACATTTGTAGAGATCCCATGTGTAATCTCAGTAATCTGTAATGTGAAATGTGTATAGTTAACTTGACCATAAAAATTAACCTTTTCCCTCTCTCTCTCTCTCTCTCTCTCTCTCTCCCTCTCTCTCTCTCTC
>JAIUND010002160.1:0-25168 GCA_034699125.1 Gisinianus flammeolus | reverse complement strand
GAAGTTGAATTTTAAAAATAAACTTGAAAAAAAATTTAAATGAAAAAAAATAGTAAACCATCAAAATGTATTTGTAAGTGCTCATTTTCGCCTTGCATAGAATTCATAATCACTCACATCATACGACTACTGAGATTAATTAAATATAGATTTTGTAACTTTGAACTATGACAAGATTAAGATTTGGTGTATTTACCTATAAAAAGTTGCATGAAGGCATCCTTGATTAGTTTAAAAATAATTTTGCGCGGAATTCGCATTTCTTCTCGTTTTCTTGTTTTTTCTTTTTTGGACAATTTTTAACGATTTCTTTGAGCTTATTATAATCAGTTCAAAATGCCTTACAAACGTAAAGCTAAGGAAAAACCAGGCCCAAGTACTTCAAGTACAGATAAAAAAGACAAGGAAAAGGTTCCCAAAATACCTCTTGTCGAGACTCTTTCATTCCCTGTGACGGATAAAGATGAAGAAATTGTTGAATGTAGCATTTGTAATAAAAAAAGTTCATTTCGAGAGTTTAGATTGCATAACATATCTGTCCATTATAATATTGCTTCAACTGTTGGGGATTCAGTGGTAAGAATTTTCATATGAACCATTTATGAACATGGGCTATAATTAAATTAAATTATGATACATCGTAAGAATTCTCATATATGTGTGCTTAATAAACATTGTTTATTGTATAGGAACGAAATCGTAACTACTTTGTGAGGCAGCTCACAGACATGGGGAGATTGATGAAATTATCGAAATTTACTTGTCCATTGAAGTGTGATGCCCGTTACAAAAGTGCTTTGGGTCTCGGTATTCATCTTGAGAATTGTGGGAAGACGCAAGCTGAAATTCAAGCTACTTTTATCAAATGTGAAATTTGTGGGAAAGACTTCTCGAAAGCCAACATTAACTGGCATAGAAAATCTCATGTAAGTTGAATTAAGCGAGTCACGCAAGAGTAATAAATATGATGTGGTATTTTACATGGATAATTGATGCTTTATTTTATGTAGGCACCGAAACCAGTTGAAGATGTATCTACTGTTGTTGTTGTCGAATCAAAAAGAGGATCAGCTTTAAAGTACGCGGTCTATATTAATATTGTTTATTTTCTACATGTCGGTTTCTATAGTCTAAAGTAATATAACAACCCAGTTTTATTCATTATTCGCTTTGTATAATATAGAGCTAAACAAAAGATAAAGAATATTGCAGGACATGGGCAATTAACTTCAACTCAGGATGAAGAGAACACTGTGAAAGAGGAAAAGGATGAAGACTACAGTGGGAACGATAAAGATGATAATGAAGAGGACGAAAAAGATGGAAAAGATCGATGGATTCGCCCAAAAAAAGGAGTTCAGATTCAAGATTCAGTAGTAGACACAGCACTAACTCTAGACGCTGGTGAAGATGAGGATTTCTGGGACAAGCCAATTCGTTGCTCAACCAACTGTTTTCCAGACATTCCAGTGAATCCATTAGAGTCTTTTGAAACTGACGATGAAGCAACAAAATATTTACCCAGTCAATTAACAAGTGCAACATTTCGTACAAAAACTAAAGCAGAGAAATCATCTCAACAATTTACTGCAACAGATTTTCATAAAATTCATTTATTTGAGAGTGAAAAAACAGATAGTGTGTCCGGTAATAATATAATAAATGTTGGTGGACCGGTTTCTTCGATGGCTTGGCATCCAAGTGGGAATTATCTGGCTGTGACAACTCTAAACAATTACAAAGAAAAACCAAACATTCTTGAAGCAGAGGAGAATCCTACCTGCATACAATTCTATCAAAATTCTTTTGAGCCGGACGATAAAAATTCTTTTAATGGACTCAGTCTAGAACTTTTAATTGCTATCGACAACGGATTCGTTCATCATTTACAGTGGTCATCATTTTGGCCACTGAAACAAGACTCGAACAGGACTTCAAGTCCTCAGGAAGATTTTATTGGACATGTTGCATATGCTTGTGGTGATTCAAATTTAGCCATCATGTTTATTAGGCAGTCTTATTTTGATGGGGAACCAAATCTCAGTGTCAAAATTTCTCCAGACATGTCCAAAATGTAAACTCATCATTTACAAATAAATAACAATTTTTTATTATTTTTCTTCGTCATTTATAAATAATTTGGCTGACTATCAATTATCCCTTTTGTTTTCCTATTTGTTTTCAGTCTTCGAGTTTACAAAAAAGTACCTGAAATTCTACTGGTACCGAATGATTGCTTTTTAGCAGATTCTGGACAGTGTACAAACTTTGACTGGCACGAAAATTCCCAGTTAAGATAAAAAATTATTATTTTTATTTTTTGTCATTAAGTATTATAATAAATATATAATATACGTACATACTTTGTTTTTGAACGTATATTTTATATCTTTTTTCATTGCAGGTATTTAGTTGCAGGTTATGGGAAAGGCTTGATATCAGTTTATAATGTACAAACTTTATCTAAATTCCTTCGAAAGACAAATGAAGATCCAGAAAGGAAAACAACTACTACAGAAATACAACCGATTTGGTCCATAAAAGCTCATACTGAAGCTTTGACATCTGTTCAGTTTAATCCTGCAAACCCAAGATATTTTGTAACTTGTTCTCATGATTATTGCATTAAAACATGGGATTTACAACTACGGTCTGAGATGGAGTGTAAGAAGATTGGAATGGTTCTGACTGCATGTTGGATACGTGGATGGGTTCATCTAATTGTTTCTTCCGAAATGATTAATGTGTAAGAGTAATTTGTAATTCAGCTAAAAAAATAGCTATACAATTCTTGACTAAATTCAAACTTCTACAACTTTTCTATATATAGAATATATATATTCTCTTTTTAGTCTATTTCAAATGGCTGGAACTAACAACACAGTCAGATTTTTTCAAATAGGGAGTAGAAAAAACTACATGAGCTGTGCCGAACAATTTAATGTGACTGTAAGTTTTAAAAAAGGACTAAATATATGTTCATACTTATGTTTTGTATGGACGTTCATGTTAATGAATGATGAAATATTTATTTGTGTATAGTGTCTCAGTTTTTTTGAAGGGATGATAGCTATGGGAAGTGAACTTGGTCGAGTCACAATAACTTACCATGATCAATTTCTGCGAGAATGCGACTATGATCGAAATAAAAAGAAAAGGAACACGGTATTAAAGCTATATACAAGCTATTTATGAAAACATTTACATGATATAGAGTTCATATATACTTATAGTTGTTTTCACTAAGCAAGCTTTTGGTTTGTATAACAGGTAAATTTTAGCATAGTCCATCTCGAAAATACGTCTTCAAGTGAAGAAGTACAAGAGAATCAAGATATGGAAAATGGAGAGAAAGATGTTAAATTGGTTTTTACTCTGAATAGAACCCGAGTAAGTAAATTTTTGTCAAATGTTCCTACTTCCTATATGTATGCGCATTTAAAAAAAGTTGTGTGTTACTGTTTTACTTGAATGCTGTTTTAAATATTTTAGAGAGCATCATATATGGATTTAACGGAACCTACAAATCAAGACTTAGAAAACTTTATCAATTTCTATCACCTTGTTCGAATTAATAAGGTATTAATTTAATTGTATTAATTAAGATGGGAAAATAATTTTCCAGGTTCTGAGTCTTGGTCGATATTATGTATTATAAATCGAACTTTTATTTGATGTGGACTAGGCACCCTCTCAAAAAAGTTTTGAGCGATATTATAAGTTATAATTTATAACTTTGCGATTACTTAATTTCAGATTTCTTGGTGTCCGACAGGACAACAATTAGCCACTGGGTACCACAGTGGATTCTTAACTGCGACTCCAACATCATTTAAAAATCTTTATGTAAATTAAACAGAACACGTCAGTGAACATACTCAAATATTTGATATTTATATTTCATCTAATGTATTTCATGTTATATAATATAGTTAATGTATATTTTATCTATGTGTAATAATTTTTCTTGTTGATATTTATTATATATGTATGTACTTTATTTTTACATGTATCGTCGTAAAATACATACATACTTTACATTGCAAATAAGTTTACATATATTTTAACTTTTCCACAGAGAGCATAATTTGGACTGACGAGCTAGATCATCTAGCCTAGATGTTTCTACCGTGTTTTTCTCTTTTATGAACTAATTGACGAAGTACATGCACACTTTTTATAGTATTTTTATATTTTATATTTTTATGAAAATTATGCTGTTGAATAAAAAAAAGCATTTTAAATTTTAACAACTATGATGAAATGATGATAATATATAACTTGAACCTCGAACTGTCAAAGAAAAGTAAGAAAGACAATTTGTGGTCAAGAATTTCAAATATTTTGGTCATACCCAACTTATATCGCATTGCATTTTCATATGACTAGATTCATATCACTAATAGTGATTCACTATAAAAAAAAGAAGCAGACTTAAAAGTTATAATTTATCCAGATTTGATTTCCATAATGAGCCTCATATTATGAGGGCCTTTAAAAAAAGGCTGTTGTACTTCAAGTTAGTCTTGAACCAGATATCATTTATTAAATGAAATGAATCAAAGGTTTTAAGTACATTTTAATGTCTGCCATGCAGAATTTTTGAGAATCGTCCGATTCTATTTTAAGAGGAGATCAAAGTCTCATACTCGTTAAAAAAAACCTGACAATAAATGACACTCAAATAATTTACAATGGCAGCGTACCTTGTGGATATTGTTTTTTTTCAACAATAATACTTGTGGTACCACCATCAAGAAAAAAACAAGAAACAAAAAAAACTAAAAATTAAAAGGTTAGGTTAGATAGCACGACGAGGAGAGGAACACAGGACGTGCTCAGCTCAAAGTCATGGAAGGTACTGACGATCTTACCGCGCCGACAGAAAATTCTCTACATGACAAAATGCATACGCAGAAAAAAATCCTGTTCCAACAAGTTTCAAATGCTCCTTACATGTACATGTCCAATGAAATTCCCTTTCCTTTTCCTACATGCCCATGGGCCATGGTTGTTCAACTCTCTCATTCCGATATTTTTATTTTGACAAAAAATAATTTACATTTATTTAACATAGATATTTAAGGAATCCTTTCAATTAAAATGTTATTTGTGAATTCTAAATTAATGTAAGGTATATTTGTAATTGTGGGACTTTCTGTCTACTCTAATATTGCACAGACTTCCATATAGAGAGATGAGATTACATGTGCATGTGTGTAAGTAAACTTAAGTATAGATATGATATGAATAAATTTTTATTTTGTAAAACAAAAAACAATTAAATATATAAAAACTGTGCAAGTATTCAGTTATATAGGTAATTCAGGTGACTGGTAATACACACTTGAAATATGTTATCAGAAAATAACTTAGAAACAAGAGCATTTGTGGAATGGGCATTTATCGTGATGAGGGAAAACTAAACATTTATCCAAACAATATTGATCACTTGCTTTTAATTTGTCAAAAGGAGGAAGGGCATCACAAGAAGTCAGGCACTTGCACTTGTCCTTTGGGCAGGATGGAGGATATCGCATACAGTTCATTTGACACCAATTGTGCATTCCAGGAACATTTTTGTACAGTCCACTTCCTATACAAACTTGAGATCTAAGTACATATACAAAACAAAACAAAAAAAATAAAAGACAATCATAAAAAAGGTATACCAAATTGAAACTTCTTAAAACAAATGACCATGTACAGTTCGTTTATATTTAGTTTATGAATACCGCTTTAATAATAAGTCATATATATACATACTTATATTAAATGACTTACCTCACAACTAGCGGAACAATAGGTTTCCCAGCTTTACTATAGTCTCGGTAGTAGATCATATAAGGATTGTTCTTATTATAGCTATGATGGCCGTCATGAGGAAGAAGAGCAGATGAAGATGTGGGGGATGAAGTGGCATTGTGTGGACCATATCCACTCCCGGTATTACTCAAGATACTCACGTCCGCACACTATTTAGATTGAGTAAATGTAATTAATTTACAAAGTACTTATTTAAACATCTACCTTGTTGATCTTAGCAAATAAATTAGATAAATAAGATCGTATGCATATAGTGCTCACATTTATGAATGTCTCTTGTGGTCCGCAGCCTGTTTCAATTCAATTCAGTAAATACAAAATTTTAACTACAATCATCAACTACATTCACTCACTACCTATTTAAATTGTATTCTACATATAGGTACATGAGCAACAAATTCTATTTTCTCATCCTGAACTATACATATGTTTTATACTGCGAGAATTACCTACAGGCAGCACTTTTTTCCCCATTCATGTTATAGACTTATCAAAATCTCAAAATAGTCCTCCGAAGGGTACTTTTTAATAACGTGCCATTTTCCAGTGAACCGGAATGGATTCCATATAGGAAAATATCAGTCGGTGTTGAAACGGAACAAAAATGTGTTATAAAAACTCTGGGGAAACCCAATGGGCGTGAAATTCATTTCAGTCAGACACTTTGGCATGTAAAATGTAAATTAAAGTGTAAAACATACAAAACGACAAGATTTTTGATGCCCTCAATCATAATAAGTAGATATACAGGGGTTGACATTCTCATGATACAATGGTGTAAATGGAAAGAGAGTAAAAGGATGCCGCGGCTGAAAAGGGCTAGAGGAAAAGAGGAGTAAGGGTCGACGAGAGGAATAAACTGTCTCGGATAAAAAGGGTTAAACGGAGTAAGAGTAATGCCCAGCGTGATTTTATATCGTATTTAAAACAATGTGAAGGAAATGATTTGCTTAAATTAGAACTACACATGTTTCGGTCACGTCAGGCGTTGAAGTGAACACACAGGGATGAATAGAATTTGTTGCTTATAAATATATGACTATGACAAAATCTTGATCGCTGGAAGCGACCGGCTTTTATCTTGTCTTGTAGCATAATGATATGAAATGTTTTTTAAACTCTATACAAATAGATAATAAAAATGTGAATCTGACCTAAGTGACCTGTACCATCGGGGCAATAGCCCCACGAATTCCCCGTCCGATAAGTCCATTGAAGGATACAATTACTACCTACATATATATACCATATGTATACAATTACAAATCCCATTGTCAATTGTTTTCTTGAAAATTATATGTTTAATAAAAATATAGTATTATATATATAGAATACTCATGAACTTACAAGTTACAAATAACGGTAGACGAACTGTTAGAAAATAAGTGTCTGACTTAATCTGAGCTCGTTTCGGGGTGATGAGAAACTCCGTTGTGAGATTTCCGTCAGGATTCACAATGTACAATGGATTCCTATTCAGATTCAAACAAATATTATTTATACATATTCATCTACTTTACTGGAAATACTGGAATACAATCTACATTCATATAATAATAATTAGTTTATGTACATACGTCAATAACTATGTTCCTATACTTACTTGTCAAAACAATCCTGCTCAATCCTTTTCCTCGAGTTACCACTGGGAGCACATAGCTTGAATGAGAAACTTCTACACTCGATCACAGAAAAAGAGAGAGAATGTTAATAACACGGTGTAAGGATTCGGTTATGGTTGAGTACATATAGGTGCCTAATTAAAGTATGTATTTATCTAATGATGAAAATCAAACAAGTGGATTCCTATTTTACCCCATATGATTAGCAGTCAACTCAATTTCAATGTTCATGTCCTGCAAAGAATGGAAAATGAAAAATTTTGTATAATTACACACAATATTCATAGATAATCATTTGTATTATCAAAACCCAACAACTTGATAATTTATCTGAATATTTGGAAACTGCGATGCAAAATTAGTCACAAAGTTCCCTTGCCGGAACTTTGTGACTAATTTTTTAAAGAACACTTTAGTATTTTCTACCGAGACCGTTAGACTACCATTTTATTGATGATATTGATATAGTGACAATAAAGTAAATTCTTCTTCTATATAAATATACATATACATATATATCTATGTAACATCAGAAATTCAGAATACTAATTGCAAACATACTTGACCCGCTGAGTAACGCTTCACAATAATTCCATTTCCATATATCCCTCCGTCTTCGTGAGGCCTCGGGACTTGTAGGTCCCATCGATCCCCTGAATGAATAAAAGGATATACAAAGTGTGTTTATTGATGTGTATCTAACTGACTTTTTTATGGCAGACTTTTAATTTATATTCGTTATATTCCTTTCTTCTTACCGCACACACCGCACCGGCCTTTATTAATCTCCCAATGTACTATATATTTTCATGAAAGTGAATAAAATTTTAATAAAACACGCGCATTTTGAATCCATAAAAATAACTAGTGAAGAGAAACCGAAAAAAGTATATACAGTCAATTTGTAGCCAGTAAAGAAGCTGAAATTCGATTGACATTTGATTTTACAACTTACCTGCTGCACCTCCGCAAAAATTTTCGTTATCATTATCTAAAAAAAGTGAGAAAAGAGAATGGAAATCTAAATCGTTGAGCATATTCACATTTCATCTCTCTCCATATCCATATAAACTGAGATTTCAAACAAAATGACAAATTCTCAACAGTCGACACTTTTTATTGACATTTGCGGACTCTGAGAGGCTGCGATGCCGTTGCCTTGCTCAAATCTATATGCTTGTAAACTAATGTATATATCTACACACCGAAATTCAGAATTTTGGGTTCAACGGTTTAGACCCTGAGATTTTTCAAAAAAAACCAAAGGAATTGCAATAACATGTTTTAGGATGTGCCCCTCAAACATACACCCTTACAAATAGGTACATACTATACATAAACTTTAGGGAAATTTAATGTCGATTTTATTTTATCCTTAGATAACTATGTATAAAATATATATAGTCACTTACAGTTAACTGGGTTTGGATAACCAAATCTCCATTCACAATTTCTTGCTGGAGGATTCATGAGACGACCATGAGACTCCGTTCCTGGTATCTATATAAGGAATAAAAAATACGAAGAACAAGTTTAAATGAGAGAGTGTATATAGTTTCCCCTTTCAGTTTAGCACGCAACGTCAAAACTGTATCCTACAAACTTTTTACCGGTTCGCGAGAGAATAAAGGAACAAGTAAATTTTCACAAAACCCACACCACAAATAATGATAATAACTGAATTATCATTGCTGTACACTTACTTGGAACACAATGAGATTAATAAAAAGACAGAAAGTAAAAAAAGGTATTGAAGTAAAGCCGTATAATGGCTGGGGTAAGTTGAAATGATGATGATGATGATAATTCTTGAGTGAACTCATTATATTTTTGTTTGTTGTCCTTTGGTGGAGGATTCAATTGAGCCCTATCTTGTTGACAATTCGAATCAAAGTGTGAAATGTCAACCTGAGTCAGTCGTACTTGAAGGTTGCTCTCCTACTCTTGGTTTTTTTTCATTTGACGACAATATATATAAGGGAACCTGCTAGACAAAAAAGTCATGTGAATTTTCCCATATGTTCTCGCTGTATAAGCCCCGAATCCTCACACATTCACACACACACACATATATATATATATATGTATAAGTACATTCACAACAAGACGGGGAGACAAAAAGACAAGAAAGTTCCCTTTTGGTCACACCTCCTATGTCCAATATACATATTGTAAAATCTATACCATTAACACATATTCTTTACGTACCTTCGTCAACTATACTAACTCATAATCTACACTGCTAAACTTTATTTTATTTTATAATATTCAAATTTTACGCTTGCTAAATGTATACATCACCCCTTTCCGTATTTTAGTGTATTAGCCAAATACTCGAAACAACTACTTTCTGGTTATTATAATGTTGGAATAATAATATATTCAAATGTCTAATTCTTATAGCATGTACATTGTACACCCTATCATCAACTATCAACTATCCGTATGAACACTAATGCAAGTAAAGCGTTCGCAGACTCCAAATGACAAACGCTCAAGAGTAGGCGACGAAAACTTCCGAATGTCGTCGTCGTCGTCTTCTTGTACCGTCTACGGCATATATAGGAAATGCTAAATAACTGGGAAGATACAGAGACAAAGACAAATAACGTTTGCAAGAGCGATCAAGTTAAAAGCGAGAGAGAAAGAGCAAATCCGTAGGCTATAGGTACTTGTGTCCATCTGTATGTATTATATAAAGATTTAATATATACAGAGGAAGAGAAAAAGGTCCAAGTCGAGTTTTTTGGTTTTGAGTAATTTTTAACCCAAATCGCAAAGAACAATGTCGGCGGCGTCTGTTGACCTTTTACACACACATACACACACAATACAATGCAATAATCTGACCATGATCATCACTGACAGTGATTCACTGTGTATTGAACTGTCTTTTATTCCTTTTTTTTTCTTCTAATTCACATTTTTACGAGAGAATATCAGTAGAGTACATTGAATGAATTGAATGACTTGCGGCTTTGCTATATGCTTATGTGAATGTGTGTGTTTTGTGCAAGTGGACAAGTTGCAAGTATGATAATTATTTTGTCTCCTGCTATATCTCCCCTGTTGACTGAACATGAGTCGATGTAATTAAGATGACAATTTCTTCCTAACGATCCGCCGAGTCCAGTTAGAAAAAACGTGGCACACACTCTCGACAAAAGAGTCAAAAGAAGAACACGTGCTCTTCTTCATCTCAGAAAAACCAAACTACATATACACACATTATATTTGCCATTCTCCTACTTACACTGTATACTTACAATGTACACGGATCTTTACCACTATAGCACCCCAAATCTTCCTGCAAATCACATTCTGTCTGTATCAACACTCACACGCACAAACGCATTTTCTCATATTTTACGAATCATTTCATTATTTGCTATGTATATACGTGAAGTAAGTAAACGTATATATTCAAATGCCCTCCACATTCATTTGTGCAGTGTTTTATCAACGAATATACCGATAATTCCCTGCAGGTGTCTTTATATATTATACGTTTTCTGTTACAAGCAAATGTATTTACTCCATCATAACAAATCCAGAAAAACTCGAGTATTTCTGGAAAAAATACATATGTATTTTACATTTATATTTAGTTTCCCTGGATTGAAGTACAATAAATGTCATTATAGTCAATGAATTATAGATTACTCGTTGTCTGTCTCTTTCGGTGCTTAGTTCATCGATCTCTCCCTAATTTCCCTTTCACTTTCTCTCAAATACAGTATTATTATTTGAAATCCTTCATTGGTTATTTTTAGCAGTGTGATTCAAGCGGTAATGTAGTGTATGTAAGTGTACTTACGATTAGTTATTAATAATAATTAAAAACTGCAATGTCACCCTGACCGTGTCAAAGTTGTTTTTCATGTTCCGTTTACAACCGGCCCATAATTTGAAAAATTATCGTATGACTCTTACTTTTTAAGTATATAGTCGGAACTTCAGACTTTGCATGGAGTCTGAGACTTCCCCGAATTTGCTCACTACCTGCTTCTGTCGCCAACATACTAATTTTATGGCCTTTGGTCTTCATGTTTTCTGTTTTCCCTGTAATACAAAATCTGTATCAAGTGGGAAATTTATTTTAATCTACATATATAATATGTAGATTACTCTACTAATATATAATATATTAGTCCTACAAAAAGGATGTTTAGCTAATTGCTCGAATTCACAGTTAGACTTTGAGTACATAATCTATAGTCCATATAAAAAGACGGATGTGTGTATATTGCTGGGGGAAATCCAGAACATAACGCCCTGGTCACTTTGAATTTCAAGTTGAATCCTGTTTTATATATATACACGTTATGAATAGTCTTTTATATAGATTCATCGTTAATATTTTAATATAATACATATATACAAAAACGTCTCGTCTTTCTTTTGTCTGAGAGGTTCATTCCTTATATGTATGTAAGTAATAAGTACTAAGTATACATAGGATTTAGTCTCCAGAATTTTTATCAAACCGCGTGAAAAAGTCTCAAATATATATCACAAAATTACATATGCACATACCCGGTATTTGAAGGTTAGTTGATTGTGTGAAATGAAATATACGATTGCTTTAATGGGTAGTGAAACCTGTGTGAAAATGGATGTCTCACAGGTGCGTATGTGAAAAACGTCGGTGTTTTTTATTACTGTATATACCTCCATGCTCC
This sequence comes from Gisinianus flammeolus, assembly GCA_034699125.1. Lineage (NCBI taxonomy): Eukaryota > Metazoa > Arthropoda > Collembola > Symphypleona > Katiannidae > Gisinianus > Gisinianus flammeolus. The sequence goes on along the minus strand of JAIUND010002160.1, from coordinate 13,038 downwards.
CATTGTTATATGTTGACGGTAAAAGAAAAAGCTAGAGGATTTTATTTGAGCCTTGACTACAAAAGGACTATAAAAAGGGAAGTGATTATATGTACTTGTCACTCCCTGTCGATGTGGGCACGTAAAAATGAAAGTACTACACAAAAGACAAATTTTATATATAGATACTTACCTATAGGAATATGATGCATGAGTTGAAATTGAAAGGCTTAATGTCAAAAGTCAACATACTCTAGAAAAACATGCACCCATTATACCCATTATCAGACCATCTTTTCAAATCTAAAACCTTTCACGCAGTAACACTAATCTCCCGACGCAGCTAAAAAATAATGTAAATAAATACATGTGAGAAAGAAAACAGAACACAAAACCGTAAGCGAGTCTAAAATTAAAAATATGTATACGTTGAATGGAATATGCTTGGATCTTTTTAAGATTATTAATATAATATAGCGGTTGTATATTTCCAATGTGAGTGTTCCGTTGATATAGAAATGTTACACGGATTGGCAAGGAGTGTTTATAAAATCAAATCAGGAGTTTGTACTGCAGTCTTGCATATATATTGTAACTTCGACTGTGACTAATATTTATGATATTTTGTACATCATTCAAATTCTCTGCTAGGCACAACGTATTTAAATACACATAGGGCAGGACTTTTATACTGTGGAGGCTTGAAATATGATGAGTAATCAGTATATTCCTTTCTAAGTCTACAACTAATGAGATTCTTATCACTTTCCCTCCAATTTACAGCAGCTTTAACTGTTCGAAATACGCAAATATTACCCCACATATACACTCATATATACTTTCACTTTCTACTACCGGACTTTCACGAGCAAAGTGAGGACTTTCCTCTATAAACTCTATAACTACAGACATTTCTTTCTTTCTTTAATTTTACAATGCATAATATGTGCACACAATTTAATGAAACGTTGGTGTTTGGAAGGTACGCAGGATAAGACACAATAATAAAAATGAGGGCAGTTGGAATTGCATGCGAGACTGTTGATTTAATTCAAGAGAGAGGTGTTTTTCCTATCAAAGTGGCAGTTGTTGATGAACATGGCTCGCCCATTTATGAAAGACTCATTATTCCATCGGATGCCATTGTAGACTTTCGCACTTGGTAATTATACTGTTCCAACAGCAAACATTTATGCAAATGGGCTTATACATTTTAAATTGGACAACGATTTATTCAGGTGTCACGGGATCACTCCGGAAATGGTAGCTGAAAGAGGTACGAAATGTCTTTTTGGCGATAAAAGTATATGTACATGTACATACAGTATAAGAGAAATCCTTATAAAATATAAGATTATGTCCATTCAACATTATTTTGGACGAGAAGGATTCCTTTCATAATTATTTACTTTTTCAACTTATATAAAGGGATCCCTTTCTCAGTCGCCAGAAATGATGTTCATCAGTTGGTCAAGAATAAAATTGTTGTGGGATATGATCTTCACGAAAGTCTGAAGACAATGCTTTTAGACGATGATGTTCCCAGAGAAATGTGGCGTGACACAGCAACAGCTCGGTATGTTTACGTTTTAGTACATAAAATATTTTTATCCTTGTGCAAAAAACGGTAAAAACAAAGTTCCCTTTCCATGAGTGAATACCAAATATTAAATATTCATAAATATTGTATACTGTTTTTTGTAAAAGGATATTCCGCGTGGAGAAAGAAATGGAGGGTGAGATTGTCTTTCAAAAACTATCATTGCAAGAATTGGCCATGAAGCATCTACAAATGAAAATTCAAAATGGACCTCATGACGTGGTAATGGACATTGCACATTAAGTTACATATAGATAACTTATAGATCTATAATTAGACTATATATAATGAAATTTCATCAATGTTAAAACCATATCCTTAAACAAAATGAATTTAGATGGAAGATGCAAAAACATCAATGGTACTGTACAGAAAATACAAAGATCACAGTGATTATGACTGGTATGGAAATTTCCGCTGAGCAAATGAACCGTAAAAAAAAGCACCATCGTACCTGAAAAATGAAGAAATGATTCCTGGAAATACTGCATGTAATTGCTTATTATACTGTACAATATTGTTTTATTCAGTATTTTGAAAAGTAATTCAATTGTTACCTATACACACAATCCCTATGATTTATACACACTCAAGTAAAAAGTCATTAAATAAAGTCTCATCAATTTTTATTGAAGCGGAATGATAATAATATTATTACTGTATGTTATTGCTATCTAGGCTTCTTTTAAACCATCCAATATTCAGTCGCAATTGCAAGTTTGAATTAAAATGATTGTGATATTGCGAACAATGATAGAATAATTAATACTTTACTTTATGTATACTTCATTAGGTATAACATAATTCGCTAAAAATGGAAAATTACAAAAAAATATAACCATCGGAGCTTTATATATACGACATAGCAAAAATACTTGAAATTTTTCTATCGAGAATATCGCTTTTTTATGAGCACAGCATATTCAAAAACCGAATAACTCACATAAATATATACTTTCTATATATAGTGTTATTGAAGAGCTTGGAAAACTATGTAGCGATTTCAAAATTAAAGGAATACACACAGAATACAGATAATATATAAATAGTATTTTGTCGAAAAATAGGCACTTGTATAGTAGATATTTACTTTTACTATATGATAGAATATATACCGACTGTCGCTTCTACATAAAAAGACTATCATTATTACTAATTATTTATTTACGAAAAAATGAAATGTATAAGAATAAAAAATTTAAACGCATTGAGAAACTTGAGTGCACAGTGTGCACTACACAGTTATCAAAATTGTTAAGGATATATATATATTATATATATATTATATATATATTTAAATATTTATATAAAATACAAAAAAAGTCAGTATATGTAAATATATTATATTGTTACTGATGTCAAAAGGAAAACAAAGACAAAGTAGATAAGAAAGTGAAATGCCAAAAAAGTACTAGTATGAAATACAGTGTAAAAACTTTAAAGTGAACCTTGCATTTAGTTAAATATTTCAAGAACGCTTTGCATGAGAATCTTCAAAGTTAGCACAGGAGTACATTAGTATATAAGTACTGATTACACACTTTTTTTAATTTCTAAAATTAACAACGGGTATACGGTACACGGGACTCGAGTTCGGATTTCGGGAGGAGTGCAAAAGTACATAATTCATATTCACAGCAGTCATTGGCATTTCCAAGGCGAATTTTTCTGAACCATGTACTCCTATGCTAACTTTGAAGATTCTCATGCAAAGCGTTATTGAGATATTTAACTAAATGCAAGGTTCACTTTAAAGTTTTTACCCTGTAAGTATATACTTTTACATATACAACAACCTTTTTGGTACTTGCCTTTCATTCACCCTTCATCACCACTACTACCCATCGGTAGGCCTTCACTTTCTGAGTCTGACGAACTCAAATCTGATTCATGAGTATTAAACTTGTCTTTTTTCCGTTCTTCTTTTTCAATAGCAGCTGTGGCTGCATCAACCATGTCCTCATCATCACTGGCATTTAGATTACGAGCCCGGGTCGCTTCAGCCATCTCTCTATCTTTGGCTTGGATAAGTGCTCGAGCAACCTTCTCAGCCTCTTTTTCTCTTGGAGATAATTGCAGAGGAATGAATAGAGAACGATTGCTATAGAATTTTATTACTTCTTGAGGGAAAGACTCATTCATGGCACGAGCTCTGACCATATTTGCATTTTTTTCCGAAATTACAGGACGTTTCGTATTTCCGTTTGTCACACCTCCACGATCGTTCTCTTTCTCTTTCCACTGCACTAAGAACGATAAGTAGCCATCCACTGGTGTAACAGCATGAATCTTTTGAACACTCTTCCCTCGAGGACAGTCCGCCAATATTTTAAAATTCTTTAAAACAGTAATAAAAAACAAAAAAAAGCAATCATATTATTTATGATTAAGAAGCAGTAATATTATACTTCTATTTTTTACTTCATTTGCATATCTAGTAATTAAATGTCAACAAATAGGATGCAACTGAATTTAGTAACTTTTTACCAGGTCCGTATCGTTATCCTCTTCTAGAGTAGATAGACTGTCGTCAGAATCGAAATTTGAATCATTCTGATTCAGTCTAAAATTTCCATCAGAAGCATCTGAATTTTTACGAGATGATCGACTTAAAGAAAATTTTATGGATTCTCTTCTTCGAGAACTATTGCCAGCAGCCTTCTTGCTTGCAGTTGCATTGAATTCTGTTATCAACTTGTGGCAATTTCCTAAATTTGACTCGGGCTCCCAAGTATTGTCCTTACTATATGAACACACAAACAAGAAAGACTGAATACTGCATACACGATAGCTGTTTGATATATTTTTTGGGCTGTATCAAAATAAGATAGTGCATACTAACTATTTTATACTATATATACATAGCGCATTTAAATAATAATTAAATTTGTTTACCTTTCCCAGCCTGCCCACTTGATGAAGTACTTTGTAACTTTGTTTTCAATCTTTTTACCAACAATTGCTTCCACGACCCATTCATCACCATGATTATCTGCTTCTTCTTCTTCAATCGGAATTTTCGATACCTTTTTCTTTCTGGTAGGTCCTTTTTTCTTCTTACCAGTTGTTCTACCCCTGCTTCCAGTAGAACTTTTTTTGGACCCAGTCAATGACGCTACATCAATTAAATCTCTGTGAACCGTAGCTTTAAGGTCTTCTGCTACTGCTTCAGTCTCCACTTCCACATCCATGTTTTCAGCTACTTTAAAAAATGATAAAAAAAAAATCAGTTAATGATAAATTTCGATATTGTCTCTATACTGCATATACTGTAGTCTATGAATCATAGACTATGATGATATAGTACTGAGTGGTTCAAAAAATGTGAGATTGATGGAAAAAACCTAATGACTCACGAAACAAGCGGAATTTTTTATAAGAACTCATGTGATATCTCAAATAGTTTGAGTTTTTTTTAATATGTACAAAATTGAATTTCAGAAATTCCAATGGAATTATTCATTCAAATGCCGTATGCATGTATTATACAAATAGACATAGTAATACCATAGTGTAATACCAAATATAATATAGCATAATTATACAAATGTCATTGACCAATATCCTATTGTACAAAAAACTGGAAATTATGACATTTCAACAAATCGTACAATGACTCATTTAATGTTGTGGATTTTGAAATAAATTTTGATCATGTTTTACAAACGTTTATGTATGTATGTTAAAAATCCCATCAAAATATATACACCCGCCGAATTCAATAGTATTGAATCGACACAAGAAAAAATAAAATTAATGAATTTGATTAGGTGCATGATATCATTTATAAATATCATCACGTACAACTTGAAAGCCATTGTCTTATGATTACGACACAAGTTTTGAATATCATCTAATTAACTATAGTTATTACAAATATCAAAGTGTGTGTCTTACCGTTCATTCTCAAGTTCCAAAGTGGGAAAAGATGGCAGATAATAATGATTTACAAGAGGAAGAGTGGTTATATGGGGAGAGCACAGCACCGAAAATTGAGCCAACTGACCTTCCTCAAAATGAAGAGAGTGATCATGTCATGTCAAGTGGTGACAAAGGAACGGAAGAGACTCTGTTGACAAGTAATAATTACCCAGTTGATGGAGAAATTAATGAGGATGGAACCGAACAAAACCTAGCAGAGTCGAAGGAGGAAACAAAAGATGAAGCGGGCGAAGAAGAGGAAGGCGGCAACAAGGTGAAGAAGGTTGCACGAATAAAATTCTAAAAATAAATTGCATGTACCTATTTGTGTTTCATTTTAATATTATGAAATATTAATATTTGTATTGCAAAAAAAAAAATATTCAATTGGAATTTTATAATTTGAAGGAAGGTGCTTCTGAGGAGGAGGATGATGATGATGATGAAGATTCTGATGATGATGACGATGGAGTTCAAGTAGTTATTGGTGATATTAAATCTGCACCGCCAACTGCTCCTCCTAGTTCTTTCTCAAGTGCCAAACGACCTGCTGGACCACCACCAGATAAAAAGGTGGAATATTATTATTTATATCCATGCACCACTAAATTCATTTCTAATTTAAATTGCTTATTTATTTACGCAATAAAACAATTTGGTTATGATAATGGTTTCCTTCTCAGGGTAAATTTTCTGTGGAGGATTTTGAGTCATCTGGAACAATAAATGGCGTACCTGCACAGGATTTTAGTTTGGATACAATTGAAGAAAAACCTTGGCGGAAACCTGGTGCAGATATTACAGATTATTTTAATTATGGTTTCACCGAAGATACCTGGAGAGCATATTGTGATCGACAAAAGAGACTTAGATATGAATCTGGTAGTGCTTTACCAGGTGAAAGACCTGAAAGAGGAGAAAGAAAAGTAAATATTGAATTCTCAAAGTTATTTTTACTGCTCCTCAACTGCTGCCATGTATACTCTTAGTTCAAATTTAATGAAATGATCGAAATGAAGTATTAATATTAATGCTATATATATTATTATTATTAGCATCAACACCAAGGCCCCGTAGTTACTTCTATTCCAACTGTAGGAAGTGATAAATATGGTGGACCTCCTAATATTATATTCCCTAAAAAATTTGGAATGCATGATCGCGGTCCGAAAGAAGTTCAACGAATAAATCGTGTACGAGAAGAACCTAGAGAAAACACTATTCAGGTTTGTACACATTTTTTTATTAGCATTTCAATTTTCGTATTCGTACATTTGATTGTATTTGACGATTGGATTTTATTTGTTTATGTATTTAAAAATATTGATATGATTTGTACTAGGTGATGACTGCGGATAGAAGAGAATATAGTAGAAAAGCTTTTGACATGCCTCCAATAGCACCACCTTTTGATATGAGTGTCCCACCACCATCGTAAGCAAATGATTGTATACAACAAAATCCTTTTTACATATACTGAAAGTGTGTTTTGAACCTAAGACTCGGTAAGTATATATATTATATTTAATTTTGTATTGTAAAATTATTCTGAAATCTAATAGATTTCCACCACCTGATCCTTATCATGGTAGTGGTGGGGATTTTTTTAATCATCCTCCACCCCAATATTATCGAGATGACCACGTTGAGTATGAAGATCAACAATGGATGGACTCGGTAAGTTCATCAAAGAAAATTTCTTTAATTTTATTAAATAAATATAAACATTTGGAGCTGAAGTATTTATTACTATCAAATTATTTTATCATCTATTTGTAGGCTTGGGATGCAAATATGAGTGGTTCGGGCCCATCGACAACAACTGTCGTCCCTCTTACAAAAGTAGCTAATTTACCCCCTCCACCACCCGGAGATGGTGACGACAAAGGAGGATCTCCGAGCATCACAAAAGAGGAGAAGCTTTAATTCAATTAATTCAAACTAAATAATACCATCTTTTTGCATTTAAGTAGCGAGGGTGTAAGTATATTGTATAAATAGCAATTATTGCCAGTACAGTTACTTAAAAGCAATGTATATTTACACTCGTAATATGAAATATCACATTTCAAATATGTAGTAGCAAATAACAGTTTCGATTTAGAATCCAGCGTTTGAATGTATGTACATATATTTATTACACATGGATGAGGCAAATCAAATCTTTCAACAAGACTATGCTATAATAACATGTTATTAACTATACTGTGGAGTCAGTGAAACAAGACACATATTTCTGCAGTGTAAAGACAAAAACGAATATGGTACAACTTTTGTAGTAGTCTCCGACTAATATCTCATTTATTTATTAATTATTTTTCAAGTTTTGAAGCAAAAGGGGTCAATTTTTATAACAAGCAATTCACATGTATGATGGACGTAATTCGCAAAAGAGAATATGTTTTAAGTCTATCTGATGAGCCTGGATTATGATTGTTATGATGCAAATTTATAATTTTGGGTTCACTTTTTTGCATATTTTGAAGAAAATTGTTTCAATATGTAATTGTATTGTTTTTGCGTTTTATATTTTTACTCTGTGTATGAATTCAAAAAGCTATTATATTATGTATATGCTACGGGTGTAAGTATGTATATTGTTGTTTCTGAAACAAATGTAAGTAAATATTGTAGATACTAAGTATAATCATGCATATATTTATTTTAGAGTTATAGACACATCATTTTCATGGTATTGTACGCGTGTATAGTGTAATTATATAGGATAGTATTGCAAATGTAGAGGATTGTAATTATTCTAAAGTTAAGTTTGGTTAAAGAATAGATTTTTTGTTGTTTTAGTGGAGGTAAAGTAAAAGGGGGAAAAAAGAGAAGGGAAAAAAATATATTAAAATAAATGTACATGATGTAAATGATAAATTTGCATGATTTTCTTTGGTTGTCTCTGTACATAGGTATATAATAATTGTAGACAAGAAATATAATCTCGAGTCTTTACACAAGATACGTACGACTATAGGATTGGAGTAGTACAGGTCTTGACTGTGTAGGCGAGAAAGAAAGAAATTCCCCATGTGGAAAAAAGAGGTAAGGTCTCTTCTTTTCGCCACGGACTGGGGGACACGGTCAAGGAGAAGTAAATATATATGATTAAGAAATGACGATTGAACCAAAAGATAAAACAGATTGTCAAAAACACTTTTTTTTCTTTCAGATAATTTATTTATGTGTACAACGAAGAAAAAACCTTTTTTTGGTGAAATTGGAATTGGAAATGTAGAATAAAAAGTCAATGTGGTAGGGTAAACAACAGGTGAATTACTCGATGGATGGGTAATCATGATTAGAGCTAATGTAATTAAAATGTAGGTATATCATTATTTTTGCTACTAACGTGAGTTTCCCTTTCGTTCGAATGAAATTCAAATTGTTCGTGGAGAGATATTATATGGATTAAAGTATGCATAATAGGTGAATAAACAGTAAATAGGTAGAGAAAATGAAAGAGCGATAAAAAAAGTCAAAGCAAAGTTGTAATTCTCCTTCCATCATCCTATCAACTATAAAAATAGCAACAGATACAGTCAGGTAGTAAATATAAAATGTGTAATAATAGTCCAAGTGGGAGTTCACACGCTATGGAATTCAACATGGGCGGAACTTTTCCTGATTTCTGAATTTCTGATTTTGTCGTCATAATATCAAATGTAAGTGGACAAACTGCACACACAAACCACACAATTTTGTATTTTCTCTAATTCTCCAGTGTTCATTGTATATATACACTGCGTACAGCGTATGTACATATGCGCCCATGCTTCTCGATTTCTCATCCTACTTCAGTTCATGTGTGCACATATTTTTGTGCATTTATAAATTTTATACATTCGGACTCAGTATTATTAAGGTAAATTAAGGGATGCAAAAACTGACTATTTGCACTATGTGTACATTAATTGAGTATATATACGCTGTATCTTTCCAATTTTCAAAATTTTCAGAATGACGAACAAATTTATCATGACTCACATCCACATCCAACGAGGAAATTCAGAAATAAATTATATCATGCGCATACGTAATACGTTAGGTCTAAATTCCATATTCTACCCATAAAGGTCATGTAAAGAAAACTCTTCCTTTCAGGTTATCAAGTGCGAATCCGGCTTGTTAATCAAAGTATTTAATAAGTACACTGAAAGCTTGACAGTGTATACGTGTACAATGTACAACATAGTTCATAGAAACAATTATAGGGAATCCTGTTTGTGTACATGCTTAAAAAATATACATATTGTACTTGTGACTCTTGCACGCTCGCAATTCCCCAAAAAGAAAGAAAGGAAAATGGTGATTTTCACTTCCTTTGGTTAGCGAGCCGTTAAATGTAAAGCGATATACAAAAGCCTTCTTGTTTTTTTGTAGCTCAAATGGCTGACGAGGATTCCTCCAATTAAAGCATTATGTTATCATATTTTATTTCTGGATTTCAAAAATTACAAAACCTATATAACTTTATGACAATGAATTGTCGAGGCTCAGAGACCTTGATGACATTGACATGGTATACAAATCAGTCAAGACATTTAAGATTGTGTGAATTTTTCTCTTCCTTGGACTTGGAAGAATATACATTCAAGTGAAGTGGAGATGAGCAATTATTTATTTCTTATTTTAGTTAATACATACACGGAAACGTATATATACAGTATATAGATACTTGCTGGTTAATGCTGACGGATTTGGAAAAAATGTATAATAATAATGATGAGGGCTAAAATGTGGAATAGTGGGGTTAGTTAACTAAGGTTAGGATGAAGATGATAAAAGTAATTGGCTTTATTTTTTCATGGCGTATTTTGCTCAGCAGACAGTGTATTTGTGTACATACATGTATGCACACATTTGGTGTTTCATGAGGATTCTGATGACAATGACTTAACGTCCATTTCCTTCCATACACACAGTGCTCATACTTAATCTTCTTCTTTCGTTTTCCTGTGTCCTTGCTTGATGTACACTTGAATACTGGATCAACTTGCTGATTCACGCCTTAATTACCTCTTATTTAAATGCAATTAAATCATCGAAAATTATCGTATGTATCGCAACGCTTGGACATTTCAAGGTAACTCCGGTGTAAATAACGCTCAGACTGTCACCAACCATTATATTATCTCTATATACAATATAAGGAAAAGCTCATAAACAGAAAAGGCATATTGCAACGAAATCATTCTAAATTTTATTTTATTTTGTTTATTGCAACGCCAATGAATTAGTACATCACTGTCAAGGCATTGAAGCTCATTTTGCCCTTGGTGTTCCGCGTCCAGCCCAAATACTTTAATGTACGGTATTAAATGTACGGTACATTACGTACTTACCGCAGTCAATTCGACAATGTCACACATTCATAGATATAGATGTAAGTATGGATTTGTGACTGGTGTTGGTACTCAGTTGAGCTATTGAATGGAAGATTTCCAAGAATACACTACGTCAAATTTCCAGTACGCATATGACTATAGATAGTTACAATTGATTCTGTTCTGTTTTTAATTCCCATTATCAAATCTGATTTTGCAATGCAGGAAAAGTACTGGCGTATATATGAGAGTTTTCGACCTAAAAGATAACTTTTTTTTTACGATGGCATGCATTAAAAGTGAAGAGCAAAATGTTTTGAAGGTAAGTAAATATGTCATTATATGTGTGAGGAAGATGTATTTACATATCTTTGGGATCCTCTTTTCATGAAATATCACATTTGGGAAATCGGCAGTTGTTGAGATTAAAATCTGCTATCATGCGTTTGTAGGTAGTAACTATATTTCATAAACTTTGTTGCGTAATTTTGTATAATAATTGACATTAAAAAAGGAAGAAAGAAAAGGAAAAGAAAGCACGGAGTGTACTCGCTTTCGATATACACGTGAACCTTATTTTATTACTTACGATTTTACTTTACTAAGAAATTAAAATGATAGAAATTCAAGGTAACTCGGAATTACTAATTCCTCATCGTTTTCTCATGAGCGAATTCTCTCCAAAGTATTTTTTAATTTTGTGTATAAGTGATGAGAAAATCTGCTCGCTCAATCTAAATGCATAAATATCTGCAAATTATTTCCTTAATGTTGATTTTTCCTTGTGCATTTCATCTAAATGCTTATTTATAATATAGCATATACTTAATTCAAAATGGAACATCCAATCATCCAACAAGTAAGTTCGTCAACATAGTCATCATATTCATATACTATATAGAAGTGTGTCGCAATGAATATGTCAGTGGAATTTAGATTGGATTTTGGGAGCTCGGTTCTATGATCTTTGATCCATTTGATCTGTCGGGTTTGAATTGAAAATGAGAATTAGTGTACTATTGCTATTTTATAGTGTACAGGTGAAATGTTTGGAGTTGTTTGATGGCGGCCGTGATTGTTACACTCACACGCTATATGTATGAAATATTATATGTATATAAATAGTACAAATAAAACTGGTAAATGGTAGGTTGTTAGTTTAGTTTTGATGGTCGCAAAGTGGAGGAACAGCAAGGTCTTTCATTTTCCATCACAATTCCCTGGTCTAGCAGGCATCCACTTGAAATATTTTTCGGTCATGCACGGCTAGCCTAATATTTCCGCTCTTGCATTATACACATTCGTTCGCAAAGGATCAAACCAACATAACAAAGCTAACAAGCTACTTACATAAAAAAAAAATGTTGAATCTGTGTCCACAAGTCCATTTCTGTTTAGAAGTATACGTATACAAATACATATATATAAAAGAAGGCAAATCACTACAAAGCATTCCGTGGAGTCTCTGTCAACATGAACATGAGCATTTTCGGTAGTGATTTTTTGGTATCTCTGTGTATATTTAGTTATTATTACAATGCACTGCACTCTGCACACCCCAGAACAACATAAACAGAAGAGTTGAAAAAGAGCCCAAAAACTTTTGTTGTTATTTTGTGTGGCTGTTTTAGTTTTCTAGCTTGTGTGTACCATATACATAGTGTGTATAGTTGTATGTATAGTCATCAGTCGTAGACCGGAAACGGGCGGGCGGATCTTAAAAATTACAATTGCTTTTCATTCACTTACATAGGTATACCTATATATAGTTCTGTGTGTTTGAGTTTATAAAACTAACCTTTTAACTTGAGCTATGTAGCTACTCTTAATTTGACTTGCTATACATTTTACACATAGTTAAAACGACGAATACAGAATGTAAAATGTATCTGTATACATATGTATGCACATATACGTTTATTCAACATGTTATATATAAATCGCATGGTTTCTATACAATTGTAAGTGTATACGGAAAACATTTAAATCCAAAAAATTGTTATATAACATTGTACATATGCTCTTTGCTCACTATTTTGGATTTAGATTCCACACTTACCATTAAATTCTATACATCCCATAGTGTGTGTGTGCCTGTACAGGCTGTACATTCATAGTACATATATGTATGTATATATCGCCAATCTCAAATAATTTTTGTATGGAATTCCATTTGATCGAAAAATATAATGTATTATACATCAAAAC
>JAIUND010002159.1:0-25170 GCA_034699125.1 Gisinianus flammeolus | reverse complement strand
TCGGATTTCAAACGATTCTCATCTTCTCATGGACCAACTTTACGGTCGACTCGATGCCCACGGGAATCACATTAAGTCAACGAAATTCGGAGACTCGGATGAAAGTGCAGAAGATCATCATCATCAGCAGCAGCAACATCAACATTCCAACACCCAACAATTTACACAAGAGAACCGACCTTTCAGCGTTAGAGGAGATGACCATCACTAACTCTCATTTAATTAAACTGCTAACCATGTTTTAATGAACTTTACATCTGCCGTTTTGTAATTACGCAGCTAAAGAAAAAATTTACGAACGGCGTTGAAGTTGCTTATAATTTCTCATACAGTTTTGCTTTCTAATTAAAATAAAATTCTTGTTTATCTCCTATAATTTCGATTGGTTCCATCATTTAATTGCATCGACTATCCAACGGAATTTGCTCCATTTGATAATCACAACTGAATCTCCACACAAAGTTCAATTTACATTGATAAAGGTTTCAAGTAGAACCAGATTACCAGATTTTGTCCGTTCCAAGTTTCCACGTTACATAAAATGTTAATAAAGTGAAAACTGTGTGTATGAATTTCATACTATGAAAACTGTCACGTTTCCGCAGCTGCGGCTGTATGACTGCGATATTTCATAACTATACTTTTGAATGGACAAAATCAAGTTTCCAAATTGACATATGCAAATAAAAAATCACTCACTCATTATTTGGCGTACTATAATTAGTCTATTTACAAGGAAAATAACTTTAAAACTCATCGACCAGATATTTTCAGTCTCTTTTCCGTGATCCACAGCAGATTCCACATTTAAAAAAAGAATCAGTGTTAAATAATGCAATTATAGTTTCCTTATATGAGTAACTACAGAAAAGTTAGAGGAAACATAAATAAAATAATTTAACATTATTATCCTCAATTCAATTTTATTATTGCTACAGAAGAGCATGTGATGTTCCATCCCTAATTAAAACTAGATATATCCCATCACTTCTAAATATCTAAGTAGATTTTAACGTCATACACATCGTTTGCGATTCTCAAGTAAATCCATCTTTTGAAATATTTCATTGACAATCATGACATTCAAACTCCCATTTCCACACACACATCACTTATCACTATGTCCTCATCAACCTTGTTCATCACATCAATGTAATATATTTTCATAGATCAAGGAAAAATTCACACTCACTCTCTTTTGTTTCTTCTTTTTGAACGTCATATATACCTCTATTAGTCAGATTATAATAATAATTTAACACTAATTCTTCCTAGAGCACATAAAAACCTATATTGCCTACACATATCCTCATATATTTTTAATCAAAATAAACTTAAATGGACAAATGTATTATGAAGTTCTCTCGACATGGAATATTTCCGAATCAGTATATTTTCCTTGCTAAAAAAAATGAAAAACTTGAATCTTCACTTCACTAATTAGAAATTATGGAGCCTGTGAGTATTCAGGATTATTTATCACAGCGAGTAAAACCTCGTTTTCATTTGAAATCATCATCATCATATACACTAAAATAATGTTGAACTCTCCTCAATTTTCCTGTGTGCGTACATATGAAAAAATTGTAATTAATTATGCTTAATTATATTTGAAAACGTGTGTGTGTAGCCTTCGTGGCCATATACAATATAAAAAATGGGAATTGTGAATTGATAAATCAAAATATTATATCACACACATATGACGCGAGTTCAAGCCTTGATTAAACTCGACGCAAACGTTCTAAATTCACACACACACACACACATTAATTCTTTATTTAACCATGATAAAAAAATATTTTATATCACAATTAAAACAAACTCAATGTAAACACAACAAACGTCTGCATTATTATTATTGCTACTATACTTCTAAGTATCTAAGTACTATACGATTACATATAGTGCACACAAGGTTTCCTTATTACAAAATAAAATGATAAATCCTACATTATGTTTCGCTCACACAGTCTTTTATCTTTTCCGAGTTCAGACGATTCGCACGACTTGTCAATATAATGTAATTTGAGCGTGCTCTACTCCGTAATCGTATAATTGTCGTTTGGCAATCATAATTCTAATTCCTAATTATCATTCTACCTAAACCCACAATGTATGAATGTACACAATTTTCCTTCTCATCCTTTATACAGATATAAAAAAACAAGTAAAAAACATATGCCCACACACACACACACACACACACACACACAGTAAAGTCGGAATCGGAAATCAAAAGTCGAACAACTGCATCTGCATGGCATCTTCTCCGTTTGCACTAAAACCACGCATATTCGTATGCAAAAAGCTAACAATAAGTAAATAAAGTTTGACCTTATGCTAATATTTTTTTTTTTTAGACATTAGATCTGATGAAAAATCCCAACTTTGGTCTCTTTTCTCTTTCTCTTTCACATTCACGTTCAACCCAAAAATGAAAATGACTGTCAAAGACGCATGCAGCATGAAAATCAGGAATCCAGTCACGTTTTTTCCTATATCTTTTACACCCACACACACACACACAAACACGTACTTTTTCGTACGTCTAGTCAACCACAATATATATTTTTGCAAAAAGAAAAACCTCCATCACAAAAGCCTAATCTGACTTGACTCAGAAAATAAAACTCAGAACGATTCATTGTAAAATTATAAACAAAGGCAACGAGAGAGAGAGAGAGATAATTTAATAATAATTTAATAATAATTTAATAATAATAATAATAATAATGAATTACGCATTGTTACAAATATAGTTTGGTTATATATATTTTCCAATGGGCATATTAGTATTATGACACTGACTTGAGCTCCAATTTTTCCTCAGAGCTCCCTTTGTCATAATAATAATAACAATAATTTTATTATTATTGTAAATTGTGAGTATGTATATCGTAATAGTAATAAGATTAAGCTCGAGTCGTGCTTCTCAATCATGCTTTTCCCCTCTCAAGTTTAAATTCATTTTCCTATATATATTATTTAATGTTTAATCACATATTCCACGCATTCCACGAATACGAATTACTCAAATGAAATTAAATCCTTAGATTATATACAATATTTTGCATTTCGTTTAGCAATTCGAATTCGACATTTTAGTTATAAAAGTTAAAAGCTCAAAAAAATGTTCATGGCCTATCTCAATCTCTCTCTCCTCCATTATCTCTTGGAATTCGAATTCGAATAAATGTTATTCCTTCATAAATGACCTTTTTCTCGCTCTCCATGATCTAGTGTAATTTAATAATCCATACAACAACAACAAAACTATCAACTTTATCTCTCAGGCACATAGGACTGCTCTCTCAAGATCAAAAGAAAAAACAACTCAATCCCAACGAACTCTTTGAAGACAAAAATTAAAATTATACTCTGACTTTGACATATTGTATTGTGATTGTACATGTAATTTGAGAATGAACTTCCCGAGAGCTCTCATATATGCCGAGGGTAATTGAACAGAAATAGAAAATTAAATAAATGATCCTGTATGCATATGCATTAATTTCACAGTCATGTCATATGCATTTTCCTTTTCCTTTTCATTCAAAGTTTAAGCTCTCGTATAATACTAGTGGTATTTTTATCAAGTCTGTTACTCTTTAATCTAACCTTAATTAACGTTAATAATAACTTCTCCGCACAAGGCTCAACACACACTAATTTTCCACGAGTCTCTCGGACGATGTAATTAAGTGTGACAATGCTCGACAATTCTATGTGAATTGGAAATTAAACCACTAATTTAATACCGTGTGTCCTCCAATGCTATATTTGCATTTACTCTACATAATATTTCCGGATTTACACTCAATTTACATTCAAATTAGCTTCAAGTTGAGGAATTCTTAAACCTTACTACAGATAGCTAAAATCGACGTTGCACTTGAATATATCTATATATATAACTTCAAATTCCTACGAGTACTTAATTATTACTATTACGCTATCTGTACGTATAGTAAAAAAATCCACATGAGACCAAGTACGAATAATCTGGGTGTACAAAAGTACATTGAACAAGCCATTAAGGAGAATCTTCTCATTCTTTCTTGCGAATCGTGAAAAGAAATTCATCTTCATTGTCGTCATTGGTCTCATTTATGAAAAGATGTAAAAGAAATCATCAGAAAGAAAAGTTTTTATCTTGACCAAGGGTCAAATAATCAGGCAGAATATCAATAATAATAATCGATTCATACAACCACTGCATATACCCTATGTAAAATGCACCTAAAACTGTGGTAATATAATTCCAAATCCATCCTCAAATGAAAAGTTGCAGAAGTGACGTACGTCCTCAGACACATTTATAATGTCAATGAGATGCAATTAAATTGAGCCCTATACACAAATATAAAGAAGCTATTGGATTTTCCTTCACCAAATTACTGAAATGTCCTTCCTCTCATTATCTAATAACACCATGTAAATAACTATTCACGAAAACTCTGACTCTCCTTTCTCCAATCTCCCATATATCCCTCCCTTGACTTTCTTTCACACACAGTTCCACAAGCCAAATTTGAGTAAAGTCACATATTCAATATTGTTATTCGTTTTGAATATGTATATAGAAAATGAAGAAAAAACAAGATGAGAAACACAGTATAAATTCATCATTATTTTGTAACCAAATACCTAAACGATAGGAATGTAAGAACAAGAACCAGAGTCGTCTCCCATAAAATTATATAATCATTATCAAAACACTGCCAAGAGTATCTGTATAATATACCAAGTCTATAAAACCTCATTAAAATCGCATTGTCGTATTTTTGCCAACTTTTCAACAAATTTTATATATTATAATCTGCGTCTGCCATTGACTCATCGGATCTAATTCCACAAAGGCTTTCCATTACTACGTGATTGTCCACTCTCTCTCTTTGTCTTTTGGCTCATGGACATGGATTTTTGGACAGTTTTTTTTTTTTTGTGTTTATACGCATATAATTGAATAATAAATCCTGTCCATCAACAAACACATGTATAGTCTCACAGAGGCGCCCTTCCAAATTGAATAAAAAAATCACAATTGACACTATAGATTTCCATCCAATTATCAATGCACTTTTACCCTCATTTTTTGCGTATTAGGAAAGAACAGACGACGACTGCACATGAATTTTAATTCATCTACTCATATATACAGATATCTGTAGAATTCAATTGATGAGGGCGATTAATTAATTAATTCCTTTCACAAATAACCATACTTGAACGTCACACGAATTAAAATGCAGTACAAATTATGTAGTGAATGCATCGTTAGAAAATGCTCAATTAATGTATATATGCACAAAAGATCACCCAAACCCACATTTACAACTATATAAAAACACAATAACTTTTGTACACAATTGAATATCAAGTGTTTTTGTCTCTCGTCGTCCCATCCTTTAATCTTTAAAACAATCCCCAAATTATATACATTTTCAACAATATACAATCTACAAAAATTAATTGAAGACACGCGTGTGAAAGGAGCAAAGAACTCGATACATAATATATAAATAAAAATGAAACAAAAAATATATGGATATGGAAATTAAAATTCAATTTGTTAGCAATTAACCAAGTTTTAAATTGGTACGAGTGTTATTCATGATGACAGTAATCATAACCACACATACACAGGAATTTCATCACACCACCACACACACATTACAATAATTTTACGGCTTTTTCATTCCAATCTACATATATTCTACATACACACCAAGCATGAGCGATTTCCAATTTTCTCATCCCAATCCCATCCCATCCCACGAAACAGAATGATATACCATCCCATCCCATACCGGTCGGTTTTCAAATCATCCCATCCCATCCCAAAATGCTCCATCGCCATCTCATCCCATTCGTCCCATGGGATGGGATGGGACGAATGGGATGGGACGATCCCATCCCATAGCTCATGCCTGAATACACACACACATGATATTGGCATGGTGGTCACTCTTTTGTCTCATCGTCAGCTGTTCTACAGCTGTTCTATCTGTTATTATTGTTTTTTTGCCATGATCCATTATACCGACTCTCAATTTTATTATACACCGCGCAGCAAATAAATAAATAAATCGTATTTACGTGATGTCAGTTTCAATTTGTAGCAGAGACACAGGAGAGAGTGAGAGAGATAGACTTGCAGTATACATTTGTTTTTGTGATTTATTTATTGTAAACATTTAGATGATTTCGACTTAGTATATATTTGATATTTGATCAAAAAGAAAAGATAAGATTTTGATTTTGATTTTTCATTACTATTGCCTGCATCATGTGTAATTGTCGATAAATCAAAATCAAAGAATGAATATACGATATATTTTAGAATGGGCAAAAACTGTAGCCACTGGCTACTGGCAAAGGTGTATAACACACATTTTTTATTGCTTACCTATCAATTTCATTATCATTAATATTACTATCACCATTAAAACTATTAGGACATTTAGCTCTCAGTTCAGAGTCAGAGTCACAGAGTCAAGTGTAGAAAAAACAAAAAATTGACACTGTATGTGCACTATAAATGTCTCGATAAAATTTTATGTCATGCAATTGCATTCAATTTATTGCCTATATGTACAACTCCAACTCCAACTCAACCACAACTAAACATGAAATAAAAATACACATTACATAATCCATTACCAAATCGCTTGTGCCGTATGAAATTATATAAGTCTTTTGGAGAGTCAAATCCTCCATTTCCATTCATTTTTATTATGCAACGAGTTTAATTTAATTGCTGGTCATCACTTAATTGTGGATGCATTTCTAAAATATAAAACAGCTTTTTTAGAGTCCATCTCGAACCCATAATAATATACAAATGTATATATGTATATATCCAAGAATTAATTGCCAAGTAAATCCATAATAAAGTACCATTTTCCCTATTAAGTAATCATTTCAAAAACTATAACAATTAGCTTTATGAATTTAGAACATAAAATTAAGACAGATTATTATTAGTTGCATTTGTTGTATGAATAAAAAAAAACCCTTGAAATCCGTATAGGTACAGAAACATATATATATTCCTTTTAAATACAATCATGTATGGATTTCATCTTGTACCATTTACCAAAATAATCCTCATTTTATTACACTACCTTAAACTACAGGGCAGAGTCCACAGATCCTATACACAGAAAACAAATATAATCATTTTTAAATTCAGAGACAATATAATAATAATAATAATAATGCATGAATAAATACACTGCTCTCTGCCACTTATTGTTAGTGCTCTTCATCCCAAATCCCAAATGAAAAAGCAACCCTGACCACAGAAAACTTGTCAAAAATTATTGAGGTATATAGCTTTTGTCTGCAATTCTCTCTCTCTCTCTCTCTCTCTCTCTCTCATCATTCCAAAAACACATGAATGACATATTCTTTATCTTTATCCTCACACATCCTGGCACTCACACTCATCAGTCATCAGCTTCCAAAAAATCCATAAAGGTAAAAAACAAAAAAACAATCTCAGCAGGCATTCTCATAACCATAATTATCGTCATCTCTCTCACAATTATATTTTAAGTAATCCCAACGGCAATTCCACAAGAACAAAAGAGAGAGAGACTGAGAATTCGACATCGGAAATTCTATATAGACAATGTAGCTCAATAATTCATGAACATAAAAGGTAAAACAACTGTCTCTTAGTCTTCAATCTAAAGGTTAAACATGTTTACTTGCAACTTGCAAGTAATCGTCATTTCGACTAAAATGTACACAGACGTTTTGTAGAATGTTAGACTTTAGACTCATCCGGTCCATCACGATACAATATAAAAATATATATATATGTGATACACAGGAAAATTAAATAAATAAATTCATCCATACAATTTTTTTATAAACTTGCATAGTGTACTAATACATAGGTAATGCATAATATCTGTACGTACAGTATAAATATACAACGGGAACACATATAAAAAGAAAGGCCAACGGCATATCCAGATCAACTTCCATAAGTTTTCAAACTTTTAACAAAATAATTATACTACACTCGTCGTTTATAACTGTACTATTGCAATTATCAATTATAACGCTCATCTACTCGCGTACCTAACCCTAACTAAAAATTCACAATTAGCCCTCACCAATGTTTTGCATATGCTCACATTCAATATTCTAGACAACTGTATACAATGTGTCAGTATAATATAATGCTGTGCAGTGTGTATAGCATATTTAGTGTTTTTCCATGAGGTTCCTTGAGAGACGACTATATTCTACTATTCATATACAATTGAGAATTGTAATCACATACAAATCTCATACACTCTCGTAATATACATAATTACATCACTCATTTCCATTTCCATTTCCAGCATCTATCTGTATATACACGCAGTATTTCTTGATTGACAAAAATCCTCAATCTCAAAAACATTTGTAAAGGTCCTTACGCATAAAAACAATAACAACAAAAAAAAAAGGAGAGAACACGGCAAATTATTGTAATATCATTTGTCGTCTATATCTATATTCTGTGTGTGTGTGTCTGTGTGTGTGTGTGTGTGTGTGTCTGGGAGTACAAAGATTTTCAAAGGGGTTCATTGAATAATTGGAATTCATAAACTGTTTAAACCTTCAAAAGCTTCTTTGAATTTGTTTTTTTTCCACTTTTCACTTGAAGCACAAAGACGTCACTAACTTTCCATATGCGTATGCGTATATGCACAATAAAATTATAATACGAAAATCTAACATTTGTGATTCCTTTTCATATACTAGTCGTCGATATAGAATATATTATATGTAAATTCCATAAATTACTCATGGCAAAAGTTCCATAGTTCTGTTGACGACGATTGACGATTGACATTCGACATTCGTTCCCTTAATTCCATATGGGGAATTTATGGAAAAATGAATAATCAGCAGTTGTCATTTGGATAATTTTATCTCAAATAAAATTCCTTCCACAAAATATCATTCAAATGTATTTAACTAGAGAGAGAGAGAGAGAGACGTACAAAAAAGTGCAATATGGACTTTGAAGGGGAACCAAATTATAGTTATATGTATATTAAATTCATTGTAATAATAATTAGTAATAAATGTTCGATCCAAAACCCACGGGCTTCAATTTCTCATTTCACGATCAAATTCTATATACTACAAAAATGTACATCCATATAGAGGACATGCAACATTTACCTTCTTTATTTTCCGTATATTAGTACTTATATATACACGTTGATACACACTACACTGAATCAGGCATACTAGAGGTAAGTACTAGTAAGTAAGTATGTATTTCCAAGAGTAAATCCATAATATACATAATAAATACGAAAAAAATATGAGCGTGCGACGCCGTGTGATCGTCCACCTAGACACACTTTACCTTTTGTCCACTCATATCTCATTAGCATAAGATATTCCTATCATTATTATTAGTATTATTAGTATTATATGTATACAACGTTCTTATTTAGACAATAGTTCTACATAGATACATCATGGCTCATATTCAATATTATTTATCTCCATTTATTCCATTTCTAATATTTGCATTACTACATTCACATTTATTCACCAAAAAAAAAAACCGTTCATTCGAATCCTGTTCATATCCTTTTAGCATTTGGCATGTACTATTTACAATCCTCAAGTCTCAACATATATTAACCCTTTTTTCACCACATTCTTTTATATATGATATAACTCTTATACTCTCTCTCTCACTCACTCTCACTCTCTTTCTGACAAAGAGAAGGTAAAAGGTAAGGTTATGGTTCCCACTTCTCAATGTATACTTGAGACTTGAATGCAAAACGAAAGGAAGATGCAAAAAAATTATGGGAACGAGACAAGCTTTAATGGAGATTGACAATGGCCACAATTAATTACGTTAAAGATTTGTTCACACAATTTTTAAGACTGTGTCAGACATATATCGTCTGCTAAGTTCACAAACGAACTATAATTATTTTCCTTAATTTCGTTGACCTGCTCCAAAGGTCAAACGGCTCAAGATGGAACTTTGGGTCCTTCGACATTATTGTCTGCCATCACCTTTTCGGGTCACCCTGAATTTTTTCAGAATTTTACCCACAAAGGCGGAGGCAGTCGTCGCATTTCCGCAAATTAAGGAAAATCGTTATAGTTCGTTTGTGAACTTAACAGACGATATACAATGTAAACTCCAAATGCCACTAATACTTACAAATATACTGTATATTCCACAAACGGCAAAAAACCCTGTCCACGGAACATATTAATATTCACACACTGAATGTGTAAATGGGTAAAACTTCATTTGAAAATACTCCAGAGTTTGTGGACACTCTGGAGTCTGGAGAGAGTCCAGATGGAAATTACACCTCCAAATCCAAATCATCGGCCCAGCATAAATAAATGCAATGTTTTTTTCTTCTGTCTATATTTGTATTTGTCATCACCATCAGTCGTCCACTCAATTGAAAATAAATGAATTCATATAGTCTGCTAACCATTCACGTCGCCACTCGTAATTTAATACAATATACAGATATATCTGTATGACCTTTTCATGTGTACCCGCACCACTCACATCTTTTTGGCATGAATTTTCACAATTCTTATTATATCGTCTGTTAAGTTCACAAAGGAACTATAAAGATTTTCCTTAATTTGCGGAAATGCTCCTACTGCGTCCGTCTTTGTGGGTAAAATTCTGACAAAATTGAGGGTGACAGAAAAGGTCATGGCAGACAATAATGTCTCACGACCCACAGCTCCATCTCCAGCCATTTGACCTTTGGAGCAGGTCAACGAAATTAAGGACAATAATTATAGTTCGTTTGTGAACTTTACAGACGATATACTATATACATACAAAAGAAAACAGATGAAATGCAAAAGAAGAATGCTGTGCTCCTTCACCATGCACATGCAAGCACATCATTTCGACAATCAGTCGAATCGATAAAAAAAAACGTCACATGTCAGATATGTGCCTTTCGTTGTCTTGGTCATTAATAGACACGATAAAAAAGATGAAATCATCATCATCATCATCAGCACATAATATTTAAAAACGTTTACATACTTTCATCCTTAGCAAACACACGTGCACCTTCAATCTTCAATCTTTAAAGACAAAACACGACATCATGTATATGTATCTGTATAAATTGAACAATTCAACACATATATACAGCTACAGCAAATCAAAGGTAAAACCATTTCATTTGGGATTTCAAATTCAATTTCAAATAATTCAAGTGTGCAAGACCAAAAAGTCGTCTGTCAAAATTCCCATTGCAAAGGCTACACACATGATTTTCTTGATAGTGATAATGAAACTACTGGTGATGGTGATATATAGTTACATTCACAATTCACAACTGAAAAGGAAACAATTTGTTTGTTTTTTCTTCTCTTCTCTTCTCTCATGTATATCAAAAATACATGGGCAAAACTGGTTCCCCCCCCCCCTTCATGATTCATATCAAATGCAGATACAGTGCACAGTAAATAGCAGGAGAGCAGCTAAACTCACACACACACATGGCATATTTCTGCATTACATACCAAGAAGTGACAAAATGTGCAATCCCATCATCATCATCCCTTCATTTGCTTTATCTCAAGCTCACCATACACAAAATAAGAATATAATAAATAATATGGAGCATGTACAGTGTATATTGGTATATACTGAAAAATTAAACTAGCCAATTTGTAAGCTAAAGGTGAACACCTTATTCGAACCAAGTCCAAGTCCTATCGAGTATCGAGTGCCAACAAGTAACAAGTCAAAGTCAGTTCCATTACGCGACGAATGATGCACTTACAATTAGCTTGTCTATATATTGTGTGCTCACGAATAATCAAATGTACTAATAAAATGTTGTAAAATGTGTACTTACTATATTATATTATTATTCTATATATTATATTATATAAGTTTTTGGACTTTTCATCAGTACACAGTACACGGAAAATGCAAAATCTGAAATCACATCTCGTCTCATTGCCAGATTCATTATGATTACAATATGTATTACAATTATTGTTATTATTTTTGTGTCGCTTCTCCATATTTTTGTGATTCTCGATGGAGAGAGACGATTCGAGAGATGTCCAATAATAATAATTTCCAATGAGAATGAGAGCTCACATATAGTCACAGTCAGTCATTTTCCCTCCTCATTCATTGACCTTTCCAGCAGACATATATAAAAACATCAACAAACTAAAACTAAAAAGATCTTGACTTGAGCCCATGTAATATTATTTTTTTAAGACGACCTTTTTTCCACAGGAAAATTATCATATTACATATAATCAAAAAATATCACAAGTCTACTTGACATGTCCACAATATATACATAATATATAATATGGGATGTGAAATTAAAATTCAACTTCAATATCAATTATTACCTAGTCCAATATAAACAAGACGAGAGTCACCATGAGATTTGAATTTCCATACGTCTACATGTATATACGATAGATATGTATTCATTCCTGTGAATCCTTTTTCTGTGATGACGCACGGAAATTGAGGGACACCGTCGCCGTCGCCGTCTTTCATTTTGCATTAATTCATTTACATTAATTTCCATATGGCATTAAGCTTGTATAGCTCATATAGCGTTGATCATCAACTAATATTCTAATATTCTAATATTATTATGCTATGTAACTTATCCTCTGAATGTATTGTATTGTATTGTATTGTATAATTTAATTTGCCCTTTGGGTCAAACTCTCTACTCTCTCGCTCATTAAAAGCTCATCTCAAACTCTTCGCAAAGAGTTCAAAAAGAAAAAAAACCCCAGAGTTCACGACATTGAAAAAATCGGAATCTCTCAGACTCAGGGTCCTACCATTGTTTTTTGATTTCAAAAACAACAACTGAATTAAATTAATTCAAAATGACGCGCGACGTCCACAAGTCTCACAAAATCTGACAGAGACATTATTCTCCTCCCAAGCCAATTATCCTTTTTTTTGGGGGGGGGGGTTTCCCATAACTGACGGAAATCTTAAGTACCCTACTCAAAAGCCGGAAGTACTTACAATTAGCTGTAAATCTCTGTACTGCGTCGCATCATAGTTCATTTTATACATTATATGCGTTTACATACAGAGTATTTGAGAAACGTGAGGACTGGAAGGGTGAGAAGGCTGCCCTTAACCTGAATTTGAATATACTAGTACGTTTTGTCATTTACGGAAGGTCGGTCGAACAAGGAACAAGTCTGTGTGCAAGGGTTATACTTTATCGTTTTACACATTTCAATCACACATTCACCGAGAGTATTTGTTTTTATTTTTATAAAAAAAAAAGTATTTAAACTGTGTGAAAAAACACATGAATCGTTACTTAAATCAGCAGTGAAAGTGAATAGTGAATAGGTATATAAATGTATACCAAGACAAGTGCATTTTGTTCATAACTTTATACTTAAGCTCCATTTTAAGTGGCATTTTTCATTTTATCCAGTGCACTTATTAATTCAAAATTCCAGTGATTCAGTTATTTGCCTGTTTCTCCATTAAATATTCCGTGAATTTCTGTAAAACAAACAGTTCAATCCAGATGACAATCCACAACCTGCCTACACTATAAGATATTTCCACGTAAGATTTCCCGAATTCCAATTCATATATTAATTGCATCAAAAGAGTCCCCAATTGACAATTGATATTTTGCACTGAAAGTAAAAGAAACTCTTCATCACTTATCCTGTCATAATATTGAGAGCTTTACTACTACTGCATGTATCATGTCAATTACGTGACGGTATATATAATTCCAATCCACAGCACTGGAGAAAAGTAAGTGTAAAATAAGGCAGGTTAAAAGCCAAGTCATGTTTCCGATGAAATAAAATACTAAATTCTCCATACATACTTACATTTAAGGTGTATGTATGTAGATGTAAGTACACTTACAGCCGTAATATATGCATAAGAATCGGCAAAGCTCAAGAATTTT
The DNA here is from genome assembly GCA_034699125.1 of Gisinianus flammeolus. Classification (NCBI taxonomy): domain Eukaryota; kingdom Metazoa; phylum Arthropoda; class Collembola; order Symphypleona; family Katiannidae; genus Gisinianus; species Gisinianus flammeolus. The sequence continues at coordinate 11,194 of JAIUND010002159.1, read as the reverse complement.
CCCGATACATACATATGTATTAAATAAATTTCCTTCGGTCAAGGCTAATTTCCTTGTACCTACTATATACATACATAATACATACGTCCTATCCAGTTTCTATAGTTTCTCAGTCACAATCACATTTCCCATACAAAATGATACTCAATTCCTATATGTACATATTTCCTATACACTTAAGGCTTTAAACTTGGAACTTGGAAGGAACCCTTTACTTTTGCTACTAGAAAAAGTATCGTTTTACGCTATGTACAGATGTATACGTATAAATCCCTTACTCATTCTCATTCTACCTTTACCGTAATTCCCATTAATGTGCTCCCTCTCATAATATGTATGTAGATATGTACAAACCCTAAATGCTTCACTTGCCCACATCATTCACGCCTTTCAATGACTATATGTATGTGTTGTCAACTCAACTCTTCCGGTCAAGGCTTCTCTCGTTCTTTTCCTTTGCCTTTGCCCTATATCTAACTATATACACTCACTCACACACACACACACTCACCTTTCCCAATATTTCTCAACCCTCATAGAGGACCATTCCATAAATGATGTTATACAACGAATACCGCACACAGCATCATATAGACTCGACTTGGACTTGGACTTGGACTTCTTCAAATACTCTATTATACAGATATTATGCATTGTAATACAGAGTTCTTAGAATTTTTATAGTATAGTTCAACACACAAGAAATGCTTATTCAATCAAGTAATCAAATTCTATTGATCCTTCTACAGATACATACAGATATGCAAGACGTGTGTACAACCAGAACAACAACAACAACACATCCCTCTGTCTGGTGAAAAATAAATTGTCCGAAAACACAGATACGATATGAAAGTCCCTCATTTGAGAAAATACCAGCATCTACAAAATCTACATCCACAAGGTAAATATATGGCAACAATTTCAATGAATTAATATCTATAAGAATTTTCATAGTACATATACATACCTATCTGTATTATACCTATTTGTATTTGCTTACTTTTCCTTCCCATTCCCATGAACATACAGTATACATACTTCAGAGACTAAAGCCAACGTTATATATACATAATACATACCTGAGGCTAACATCTCATTTTAATTACACTAAACTACAGTTACGCATTAAAAGCATGCGAGTGAGTCAAGTACACATATATATATATACATGCGCTCCTTGCACATGCAATTTCCTCTTTTGACATATTTTCGACTTGGACTTTACAACTGACAATCTTTACTTCTATATTATTATGATTATGATAAAACTTTTATCAGATTGAGACACGGAGGATTTGACAATACAATACACATATATACATACATATTTACAGGATTACTCGTAAGATTTGGAGATTTTGAAATTTTCCCTGAAGCTCCACATACACACACACACTGCTGTCAAATGCATTTCCTTACCCATTTTCCATGAATCATAATATCGTCTGTTAAGTTCACAAACGAACTATAATTATTTTCCTTAATTTCGATGACCTGCTCCAAAGGTCTAACGGCTCAAGATGGGGCTTTGGGTCCGGAGACATTACTGTCTGCCATGACCTTTTCTGTCACCCTGAATTTTGTCAGAATTTTACCCACAAAGACGGACGCAGTCGTCTCATTTCCGCACATTAAGGAAAATCCTTATAGTTCGTTTGTGAACTTAACGGACGATATGTATAATAAAATATCTGATTCTCTGAAACAGATTAGGTATATCCTACACTATAGACGAGTATTTAATGCAACCGTATCTATTGCACTATATTTTCTGTGGAACTTTTATGCCATTTCCTGTCAAGTCATCTCCAATCGAGACTCACGATCAAATCTATCTAATAATCAATTTAAACCGCAATGATGCCCTGCCTTCCACCTTTTATTTACCCCATTAGACAATAATAATAACAATAATTAATTAAGCACACTATATGCTTTAAATTGTGTACTGTACTCGGTCGTAATTATATTATCGCCGTCAAAGTGACTCAACTGAGAAACTATAAGGAGAAAAAAAACATGTCAAGAGGAGTTACTCAAGTTAAATAATCATTCCCATTTCACTCACTTAATTCCCTATGCGAATATACGAATGTCTGATGTGTAACAACAATTTATTTACGTTATCCATTTCACATGGGTACAAAAACAAATAAAAGTAGGTCTCTAATATTATAGCTATAGCCTTTCCTTTATAATTTCGTATTATCAGAAACTGAACGCTTTTAAGCATTCATGTAATATTGTACCACAATATTTCAGCATCTATATACGCTTTGACATTTTACCCCAATCTTAATCCTTTTTTTTTAATTTACTCAATTTGGTTTGTCTCTGTCCATGAGTGCGCACATGTCAAAAAACCTCATCGTCATCATATCAAAGCATCCAATTTCGGCTTCAACTATATGTTCATATATATACGATACAAATGCCAAATTTATATAATATAGGCACAATTCCACAATTTATTAAATTCCTTTCCAAAAGTTAGAGTACAAAAAAACTCACAAATTGAAATTCAACCATCTTAATGATGACTTTCAATTTAAATCCAAATCCTTTTGATTTGGATGTGTTGTGTTGTGATGTGTTTGTGTTTAGTGAATCCCTTTTTTCCCCCCATTTTCACGATTCACCATAAAACTGTATGAGCAAACATACGATACATACAACAAAGAATCATTTATTCTTGCTCATACCCAGAAATAAACTCGACATAATGTACATAAGTAGTATGTCCTTATGACACCATACAGAAAATGCAATCCAATACATGCAAACTCTGCAAAATGGTGTAATCAAGGGGAAAAACAAAGAGCTCATCTATCCATATCCACAGTACAAAATATATACATATACATACAATAATAAGCCAACCAGAAATAAATATATATATATATATATAAATGTACATAAAAACGCCCAAAACATTTGCAACGATACTCGCTCGCATACGGTAATTCGCGATTCGTAATGTACACGTTATGCTTTTTTTTGCGTGAAGGCACCACAACATGTAAATTATATACTGTATATACCGTCGACTCAAATATTTGTGTGGGGGTACACAGGTAACGTTAGTAGAATGTTACTTTGACTATCTATTTACTATGTTTCCCTATTTTATTCTCATTCAGTTAATCATAATCTGACATATGTAGGTGTAATATAGACAAAAAAACGTATATATCGTAGCTCATATTTCTTTTTCCTTTTCTTTCTGTTTCTGCGGCACATTGAAATGTGCATGATAATATTATTATTATTATTATGACTTCATCTTTTTTCCCCGTCGTCGTCGTCGTGTGTAATCCATTTCACTTTTTATTTTACTCAACCCAGAAAAATCCCATAGTGTGCATAATCATTTAATTGTCATGTTTACTGACACCGCTATATCAGTAGAGTGATTGCATTTAACTCTGTTTCAATTTCATTGTCCGCATCGTTCATATAACATAAACCATAACCCACGCACTTTATTTTTTTGGACTTTTATATTACTATTTGAATTTTTGTGTGAGGATTTTCCTTTTTTCCTTATTTTTGTTTTAATTTGCGTTTTGAGTTAGCCATGCAGCAGGTATAGAATGGATAGTTTTTAAACATTTCCTAGAATTAATTTCATTTAGTATTCCATCCCGCGCTATATTTGTATATTGTACAGACATATATGCAAATTGAATGCACACACACATAAAAATGCAGTTTACATCAGGAAACTTTTCCCTCGTCTTACTTGTACTTATTGTTAGCGGAATTATCAAATCTCAAATGTCTTTGTTTATCAATATTTAATCATTATAATTGTTGCATATGTACAGTGTACAGTGTGTACAAGCTCAGGCTCACACACATTCATTTCTATAAACGCATATAGCAATATATAGACAATTTTACACAACCGCATCTCATGTGATTCTCACTTGAATTTTTTTTTGAAAGAATGGAAAGTAAAATCCTGTGTATTACAAATAATTTAAACTTGTCGTTAGTTTTGCCGACGCGACGCTGCAGCAGAGGCAGTTTACCTACTTTAGGTTTTCGAATTTCAAGTCTATATGTAACGTGTGTGTCTCTATTAGTGCAGTTAGTAACATTACATACGCAGCATCACACATTATGCATTATGTATTACGAATTACAAGCTCAATTAGGCCATAAAATTGAATGCTCTATCCTCATCACATTACACTTACACTGTATATTGCATTACTGCATATTATATATAAGCAAGCTCAAATTCAAACTCGACAGAGTTTCTATATATATTTCTCGTGTCCTTTCTGTTTTCCTGCACATGTGAACGCGGCGTAACGCCTAACGCAATTTAATCTGTTCCTGTATTACACTCTAACACATGTTACACTTGAGCTACATATATCTATCGTCATGCAAAAGGCAAAACGTTCACTATATAATTATTATTGTTTTAAAACCATGGTTTTTCACGTCATTTCCCCTCCAAATCCAAATATTTGCAATATCCTCCTTCCGACTCTGACTCTGCCCAAGAACTAGATGTTTAGTAGTAGAAAAATGTATTTCATTTCCTCTTACAATTAAAGTAAAATCTTTCTTGTACAGAAAGTTGATAAATTTTGAAGTCTTATTAATAAGTCTCTTATTAAAATTACTTACTATTCAAAAGCTCTCAAAATCAAAATGACTAGGTATTTTCACAATCTCAAACGACTCACAATCAATCAGAAAATGTCATATGTTCATATTGCTCTACGTGTATATATCGTACACATAATAAATAATAAATTAAAAGATTCGTGTGTATAATATATTTGTGTTTGTGATCGTTGATCGTACATCGTATCACATGTAAGCAGTAGCAAGTGCACCCAAAAAAAATATTACGCACTTAACTTTGACCTAAACTCAACTCTGTATACGAATCATTGGCAATCCATATGAATATGAATACAATTAATATACATAATAATATATATACCTAGATAAATGATTAATTCAGAACAATTTTTTTTTTCAACATTAAACTTGATTAGAATTACCTATTACATTCTTCAATTGGCATTGTCCATTGAGAGAGAGAGAGAGAGAATTCGCAACAACAGACAAAAGTCTCCCAACAAAATCCAAGCCTTACAAACTATACAAACTATACATCTATGTATATGTACATACCTTTCTACGATATATATCATTATCAAGTCACTATGAACCTTAAAAATTTTCAAAACGCAATAACGCATTTAACGCAATGCATGTAGCATTGAACACACATTTTACTCTTATATAATCCTCCTTGTCATATACTATACATGTCATACATACACAATACACACACACACACACACACACACACACATCCTTCTTTTCATATTCTCAACAATTTCCTCACATAAAAAGTAATAATAATCAGACGTAACTGGTTTCTATATACTAACACTAACGCACATCCCTTCAAATTCGAATATCAAAATATCATATCTTTTTTCATATCAACAAACTTTTAGAGAATTCCCTCAATTGAAAGTGCATCCCAAAAAGAATAACAAACTTCATTTCTCAAAGACAAAAACCAAAGTCAACGCCAAGAATTTGCCAATTTTTTTTTTCTTCATATATATAGGTAATAGGTATACCATCCTCAAAGATATACAAACACAGCAGCAGACAAAACCTAACTCCATGTAAAATAAATATACAATATTACATGAAAAAATTCCTACATATCGTATGTACATGTACATACCTACTCAAGTATTGTTCCTTCAAAATCTCTCTACATAACCACAAACACACACACACAACTAAAAAATATCAAATGAAATCAAAAGCTACCTTCAAACACTCTTATAATTTATAATACACACAGACACACACACAAGCACATAGAAGACACACACAATATACGGCATTTCATTTCGTATCATTTTTTATGGCCATCCCTGGCTCATGTCTTTCATACACCACACACAACATAATAATAATAAAAACAGCAAATAGCAATAGCCTTCGTAGTTCATACATTTACATTACCATGTGCAATCCCAATGCCCAATGCAATCCTGTCTCTCTCTCTCTCTCCCTCTCTTCCAAATATACATACATACTATAGAACGGCAACGAAAAATATTGTTAAAACGACAACAATATCATACACACACACACACACACACACACACATAGATTGTAACAACAATGCCACACTTGAAACTCCAATACCAACTCGGACGTCATCAGCACCAACCAACCTCATTACCCAATGTACATTCTCAACAACTACAAACTATCTATGCATATAGATATACACAAATAATAATAATAATAATAATATTACTGTACTTGATTGAACTTTACATGATAAAATATTATAGACAAACTTATGTACTTTTATTCCCTCTGGAGACTCTAGACATTATATCATCACACACAAATTCACCACAAATCGTTACACCCTTCACACTGATTTTATTATTAGGTAATTATTATTGAATATTCTTGTGCACATTTTACTATGTGTACAGTATTTAGTTTTCAATTACAAGAGTAACATTTTTGAAAAATTATTTTTACTGTTAATTATTGCTTATTACTCATTTCCCATTCGACCGTACAAAAATACTCACCGTCGTAATTTTTTTTGTACACATAAACTGAACACACACAAATAAATGACATTTCTATACTGCTGAAAATCATTATGTATAGCTTAATCATATGGCTGTATATACGTATAGACTAGGACTAGAGTCAACCGTATTGCTATTATTAGCAGCAAAAGCAACTATATGCATGGGAAACTTGGGTACACAACTATATACAATACAAGCTTTGTTTAGTGTGTAGCGAATAATAATATTTCAAAATATGAGGAGTATTTGTATTTGTACACACAATTATTGCTTGTTGTTATTATGATTGTGTCAATACCTAGTAATACTCGTCGACTGCGTGGATTATGGTATGTTTCGCTCATTTGCTACGGTAAATAATAATATTATGCTAACACTTGATTAGCTCATACTTTGTACAACTATATACGACAAAGTCTGTAGGTCTGTAGTCTGTACGACTGTACGTACTTTGCTATATTTACAAATTACGCCGAGCTAATAGTAATAATTTACATTATTATACAATGGACTGTATACATGGGCAATGGGAAGTTAGAAGTTATGCCCAATGATATTTCTTTGATGTTTTTTTATAACACAAATCACTACCCACCATATTTTTTTATTCTTATTGTCATCACTATATCGCCTGTGTCCTTTGAGTTTTGGCTCTCTCAACTTATTTTCTTTTTACTATTAAACAAAGGTATAAAGTATAAGCGTGTGGACTGTAGAGTGTAGACACTGTAGACGGTAAACTAAATTTACCTATACCTATAAGGAAATCGGGACGGACAACAAATACAGAAAGTTACATAATAAAGTATAATAATATAGCATTCCTTTTCCTATATATCTTAGGTTGTTAAAAATCCACATACCTACCTAAATACAGATACATATTACACATCCAGTGTGCATTTATTAAATCTTCCAAATCGGACATGACATATAATGTCCATTGACTACAATATAATATGTCAATAACAATTAGTAACTCGTTTCAATTTCAGTTTCACCTGTCCATTTAAACTTGTCAGGAGCTGCTGGAGGCAATAAGATAAAATATGATGCTTATTATGAAAGACATTTTCATTTTCCTTCTCCTTTTTTTACTCAACTTTTTTGAGTCTTTTGTGTCGGGCCGTACAGAGGCAGTTACTAATTTGTAATTTGACGTAAAGTCTATAACGCAATGTAACGGGGAGTCGTCATGTACGCAATATTCCCATATATTCCCATCCACTATCAACCGCAGCATCTACTTATTGTTAGTACTTACTCTATTCCTCATTTACATTTCATAGTAATGAATTACCCATTCTTGACTTTTTGTCACTTTTGGTTTCAGTCAGAGTTTTAGCTGTACATGTAGCTTTGTATTCATTAGCTTTAAAAGTTTTGGGCTACATATACACAAATACACACGTACGTACATAATAACTGACAATCTCCACAGAAAATGTTTATGGTCACATTGTATTAATCTTTGCCGAATTGTTAAATTGTCACATGCTCATATTTTGTCGTAATTTCGACTCGGACGCTGCAGAAAACTTGCATGTACACAGAAACTGCGTTGGATTTTTGCATTATGGATTTGAATTTCCAATGGAAATTGTTTCCATTGGGGCAAAATTCCAATGGGGGGGAAAATGGCATAATATCATGACGATGAGGACGAGGGCTTTTGAAATTCATCATCCAAAATCCAATGTTAATGTTTTAACATTGATACACACAACACACAATACTCAAATGCCAAATGATAATGTCATATGTGAATCTCTCAATCTTAAAACACATCTATCATAATCATAATCATATACGATAATATAATATAGCATAAGTCACTCGAGTCTGCTATACTTGTCCTATATGTATTCTATTCCACTGTGCACGTCCAAAAACACAATAATAATATGTATATCATATTATTATTAGTATAGCAGTATAGGTACTTACATACCAACCACTCACTGCTCATCAAAAGAAAATACAAATACAAATCCCATCATATCAATTATCATTGTACATACTGAGCACTCATTCAAATTTCAAATCTTCATCTCCATCTCAATCTGAATCACATAGACACACACCACTATACGATACAATAATATACATTATGCACAACTTATCTCTTTGTTCTATATCAAGTTTCATCATTTTTAATGTCATTTTAATACTCAGACTACATACATATCAGACTCTATCATTGTGACTGTGGTAATGATCTTAAATCTTGAGCAACACAATTTATTCAACATTCTTCTCAATCACACACACATACACACACACACACAGACACTTGTTTCTCAAGCGCATCATCATCTAAAAACGTATCTTGACCTAAGAATTCTATAGTGGATTCCCAACGTATCTGTATATTTCTGTATTCGGTATCTCACCAGACTCACCGCCTCCCAAATAAAAAAATCCTATCGTTATATCTTATTACTACCGTATATTTTCTACAAAGAAAACTGCTCATTTTTTTTTTTTTAACAAAAGAAAGGATTCGTAAGGAAAACAACATATGCAATTTACTCATCATGAATCATTTTTATCTTACTAGTAGCTATTCTTCTTCCCCTAAACGTAAACCTACAAACTATACAAAAGAGACTCGACACTTTTAATTTCTCCGAAATGAATGTACTTTGTATCGTACATTTGCCTTCATCCATTTACGTATAAGTATAGGTACAAAAAATCCTTGTGAACGAAATGAAATGTGAATATACACATTTACACATGGATTCCACCTGTTTTACAACTAGTCTACTGTCCGACTGCCACCAAATTACCATTACCATTACCATTCCATTGACTCACTCTTGACAATCTCGTTCACACACCTCTCTCTCTCTCTCACTTACTTATTACCGTTCATTCATTTACTTACAACTTACACCCTATACATTTTACACCTTGTCTGTTTTTTTGTGTGGTGTACACACACACACACACACACTCATACTCACACATAATCTGCCATTGCCCTTTCGATTCGTTACCACTACAAACTACAACTACATATACTAACAATAAGAAACTAACCATAATAAGATAGTACAAGATTATTACGTCGAATGTGAATGTCTCACACAATTCAAGACGTGTACTATGTACCATATACACGATTACGATTATCCTTTATATATTCTATTACATATTGCTCATGAAAAATGAACGCATTGTTGGGTACCATAAGACCCATACAGGCCCAAACATATTCCCAATTCCCATATATCTGTACCTACAATTTGACTGTACGTATATATCTTCATATTTTTTCTTCTCCAATGTCCACTCGTAAGACTCGTAAGACTCTTTCTCCACTTACTTCATGTGTCTGTCTTATATTCATATCATCATCCACAACATCATCGCATTTGATTCTTACAAAAAATCCAAATCTCAAAGGGCTTCTTTTGACTCTTGAGTAAACACACGCACACACACACCACACACATATATACAAATTTTGTTACATTGGTGAATCAGAATAGCCAAGAATCCCAAACCCAAACCCTCTCTCTAAATTCTAACGTAACGTAATATAATGCATAGAAATTAGATATCAAACGTTAATTAATAAACTCTTGTACCTCTCTCTCTCTCGATTTACACAAGGATCTCGCAGAGTGCAATCACTATATACATAGTTATCAACCATTCAAGTCTCGAATCCAAAAAAACTCTTTTGACTTTTGACCAAAACCAAAACCAAAAAACCAACCACCAAAAAGATTACACACAAACACACAATTTGATTATACGATACAAAGACGGTCAGTTCATCTTTATTTTCCTCAGTCAACCTTTAATCTTCAGTCGTCATCCAAGTCTATATAGGACGCTACGATATATATACGGATTCAAAAACAAAAGCAAAAATTTTAATTGTGAGCACATTTGGAATTGGAATTGGAATTCTTCACAAAAAGTCTCATTTTTGTGGCGCCACAGAGGCAAAGAGATTCGAAGCCGAAAGTACATACATACATATACAAGATTTTCAAGTTCATTTTCCTTCAAAAGTTTCAATAAACCATTACCATTTGGTTATATACTTAGTTTCTATATATGATTTTCTTGTGGATTTTTAATTCTCAAGTCTCAAGTTAATTACTCGAGAGTGTGATCTGAATGTGAATGTGAATTTCACTGTGTACCGTTTTTTGTTTTGAGTTTCGTCGTCGTCAACTTTGAAATAAAAATAAAAACATTATCAAACAAACAAGCCCACAACACACAACACATATATTCACGACCCTTTGAAACTTTTGGATTTGGAATTTCAAAAGCAAAAAAAAAGAAAACCAAGGTGGAATTATTTTCATTTCATTTTCACTTACTATCATCATTCCGTTTTGTTTTAATTTCTATATATCTCTGTGTGTTTTTTATTACTTTATATCGTATTTCTATTCCATTAGTCTATTAGTTGAGCATTGCAGAATCCCTCTACGTTCTTTTTTTTTTTTTACCTCGAAACAATAATAAAGGATTATATATACATACCGTATAAACTAGAATAGACTCCCAGGGAGTGTATCCGAAAATATTATAGAGTCCCAGGGAGTCTA
>JAIUND010002158.1:0-25181 GCA_034699125.1 Gisinianus flammeolus | reverse complement strand
GGCTATACCTATATCACTTGCGAATGGTTTCAAGTTTTTATATGAAGCTGTCCTTCTGTTCTTTAAGCTCTTCTGTGATCAAAGCTGGCTCATTTTGACACCTTTTGAGCCACTGACTATTATATGTAAATAATAATTTTGTCTTTTAAAACTCTCGAGATGACTAACAATCAGTATATATCGTACCTATATATATGTATATATCTACCTTGCTCGAGATCATGATTTATTTGAATTCATAATAAATATATTTTTTAATTAAAAGTAAAAAATGGAGAGACTTGGAGTTTCTTCAAAATCCTCTGGCTCTGGAGTCTGTGGATGCATTCAGCATGAATAGAAAATATATATTTTTAAATACACTTGTATATATACATATATATATACATGTACATTTGGACTTGATATTTTCCCATTGATTTTTATAACTTTATACATATGTACCTATACGCATATGATTTTTCAATCCCTATATATATATTGAGAATGGACCACAATCCGGAATAATAATCCAAATCCAAATCTGTGACTCCAAATCCATTTCTCTGTTCCCTTTCCAAACCCAAAAGTCACAGTTTCAGTGTCTTTTCCCAATTTTGGCATAATTCCAACAGGTTAATTCACAAGTTAATTCCTGAGAACTCATTCGATGTGGTGTGAGCCGAAAGGAAGATGAAGAATTGACGTTCCTTTTCCTGTGTGAGTCACCGCCCTTATTTTTGTTATTGTCGTCACATTTATATACGATATCTTCTGGTTGAGGACGGAATGGAAAATGATTGTATTGCATTAATGGAATCCACAAAAAAATCGAATTTTTAGACACTCCTCCCCCTCGGTCACACTTCGTCACAAATCCAGAGACTCCCCTCTGTGACGTGGATTCCATTAATGTGGACACAGCGCCTGATGTTTTTCCTCATCAAATTATAACAACTCGGACATTGAGAGCGATCGGAGTAGTACATATAGGATTTTCTCGTGTCTGTCTCCGGACAATAAAACAATTTCAAATTATATGTAACTCTAATTCAAATTCCTCTGTACAATTGTCTATGGATTTAAAAAACATGGTAGGATTTCTATAATGGAATTATATATATGAGTGACCTGAGCATTTCCGTAGGGAATCAAATCCAAAAGTCGAGGAACTCTGGGGATTTTCGAGTATAGAGCGGGAACAGCTGACTCGTGTCAAATCCAACGGATTCCGGGCAGAGTGATTCGTAAAACAATGTGATTTTCAGTCTTTTCCCTTCGTTTAGCTCGTCTGTGGCACGCACACACTCAAACACGTGGATAAAGTCAGCAGCATGTTGAAGATATAATACTGAAAACGCTGTGTGGTGAACGTTTCCTCTCATCACTCGGACTCTGATTAATTGTGACACATTGCACTTTATTTCACGGTTTCACTGTATGCAAATATTTTTATTAGGATTGTGTGGACACAGAATGACTAACGAGGATGATTGTGAGAGCTCCTTACATACTAAAATTATTGGGGAAACAGTATGAAAAATCGAAGGAAATGCATTTACACACGCTTCCCTTTTCTATAGGTATACACATAAATTCGAATTTTCGTTTCAAATATACTTTTACAATCAAAATCTTAAAATGGACAAAAAATGAGTTAGAAAGTAATATTTTAGCAGATTTGGAATATAAAATTAAATTGTAGCATTCAGTTTCACAATCAAAATTCATACGCAGCCAAAATTCGATCGAATGTAAAGTGTAAACATGAATATATTAGTTAGGCGAATTGGTTGGGCTTTGTGACAAATGAATAAAAAAGTTTAGCTCATCAACAAAAGTATACAAATTATATAGATTGTCCGTTCAAATCTGGTTCGTCTGTGTATATAATTCAGGCAGGAAGGCCAGCAAGTGTTAACGTATATTACGCAGAGTTTCAAAGCTCAAAAGAAAAATCTATAGGACAAAATGTCCATCAAAATCCATGGCAATGGGGCAATGGATTTTGGATCCGTGTGCCCAATGCAAAATCCTATAATGCGAGCAATACAACTTACGACAAGATGCCGGGATCGAATCCCCATCCGGGTCTCAAAATTTCTAGTTTTTTTCCATTTGGTAATTATATATATATATTAGTAGACGGATGGACATGGACGGACGGACAAAGTAAACAATATACAGTTTCGCTTCCGAAGCCAACAAAATGTTTCAATTTATGTGGATGTGGCGACCCAAAATTGTTACAAAGTAACAATTTTTAACTTTATTTTTTGTCGTGTAGGACATTCCATATTTATTCATTCATAAGATGTATAAATTGGCATTGGGTTTTCTTGTCACTTTGCCGTTTCTATATATATATGTATATAATAAATATATATATGGTGAGCTGAAATGAAAAGGGAGAAAGTCCAAGTCCACACAGTTCAAGACGAGTTTTCAAATGTGGCTTTTGTTTGTGCTGGATGTGCGACGCGACGTGTGATTGAGATTCAGAATTGTGTGACACATTCGTCAACTGTGGCGAATATATATACAGAATACAGATAGATAAATTCTACTCGATTTTCTATTCTCTCTAATATATTGAATTGAGGTGAAAAGAGGAAAAAACGAGAATATATAAATTGAATTGAATTGAATATTGAATTGAGTGACAGCAGAAAACAAGTTGAAAACTTGAAAATCCCCATTGAGATTTTCCCAATCAGCTATGTATATATCAGCTCAGCTTACTGTCCTCATAGATTTCTACTATAAATTACGTGCGAGCTTCAGACGACTCTTTTTTTACACACGTTTTTCCTCTGCTTTATACCCATACAGGTATACTTATATATGTTTATACTTTTACTTTCTGTGTGTGCATTGTATTTCTGCCTTTGCCTTTTCATTTTCCTATACAACTACACACATTCACAATTTTAAATGTATATTTCAGTCCGCAATTTTCATTCCTCATCTTCTACATTGTGATTTCGATTGTGATTGTGATTCGAGATTGACTTTGTAGGAAATTTCTCCAATTTGTAATATAGTTAATATTTTTCATGCTCACATTTTGTCCACAGTTTTCCTATATACGCTTATATCGTACTTTTGTGTGAGAAAAACGTTCACATTTTTTGTGAACGTTTTGTTGTGTGTGGTTCTCGTTTTGTTTGTCTCGGTATATATAATTCTATATAAAATTGAAAATATATATGAGAATGGACGCTTGTAGTCTCAAAATCCTCATCATACCGATATCCATGATGGCATGGACATTTGTCCTGCTGGTGAACTGGAATAATTCCAATTTGATTCAAGCGGAAATCATTCAATCCAAGCCGGCGAATTCTTTTCCATGGGATTCCTATTCACATTCAAATTTAAATTTAAAGGGAATCCCACGACTCAAACGTCCACAAGGCATCAGTCGTCAGCAACTCCTCCGTATATACTAATTTTTAAAAAAAAACTTTAAATCCCGCGCTAGTAAATATTTCTACACATTAGAGAGTTTGGTAACTTACGATTTCCCGAAATCGTATATAAGCAAAAATCGTAAGAATTTTGGTTCTGACGTCACCGTTTCGCCGCATGGCTTATAGCTCAGGATTTGATTCGTGAGAAATGCAAAACTGACGACGGGGGAATCACGAGGAAAATTTTACGGGAGAAGTTCGAGCGGCAAAATTAAAAAACCCAATTTACACTCTGTATACATCTAAATCCTGCGCGATTCTGGATTTCCGAAAATTTTACCAAACTCATCATTTCGTGAGTTTTCCTTTGCCGCCGCCGTCAATCTTTTGTTAAGCCACTCCCATCGGCTTACGATTTTGCTTACGATTTCATGAAACCGTAAGAAACCAAACTCTCTATTTAATTTTCCCTTTTGTACACAAAATGTTGACACTGAGCGGTTTTCCTTTGTTTTTTCTTAATTACGATTAGGTGACGCCACATTCCAGCCGAAAGCTCGCCTTTGTTCTGGCTTCAATTTAACAGGTATATAAAAACAACAACCACAAACCCAAGAACAACCCCTAAAAATCCACATTTATACACATTTCAAATTGGGGTTTTATATACGTTTCCCGCGGTTTTCACAGGGGAATGTCAAGAGATTTCCTTCGACTCGAATTCAAATTCCAAGTCCAGTCCGGATTGGAATTGTCTCCAATTGAATCCCTTCCATGCCAACTCTGAGGACTCTTCTTCTTCATCTTCTTCTGGATCCGGATCCTTCGAATTTGGTCAAGGGTACTCGGGTGAGGTCAAGAAGTCCCTCAAAATCAAGTCCCTGGACACATTCGGGACGTGCATTCGCCTGTACACGGGAACTTCCTGTACGGAGTCCTCCATTGCTTTCTACCCTCGAATCTCTGCTCCCTCTGGAGAGGACAACTACTTTGGCACCAAAACCCTGGCCACTTCCGGTCCTTCTTTCCTCAGCATCAGTCCTTGTTTCGAGAACGAGCTGGAGCATACTCGGATTTTCCTATGGCGAAAAACCACGGTCGAAAATCACAACCACAATCAGACGAATTATCCGAATGGAGGAGGAGGAGGCAGGAAAAACTATCCGAAATTCCAGAAACTCTCGGACGAGTCCACGGGGATTAATTTCGTGCCGGATATGGTGAGGATGGAGTCCTTTGCCGAGCACCGCCCGTCCGGCATCCCCATTGGCCTCCCCATCATGTGGTTCGTTCAGGGTCATGCAGGGCGCGTTCAGTTCATTGGCGCTCTATTCGGGAACTGGAAGAGCGTCCGGATCACCGAGACCGGAAGTGGACGATGGAAACAGAAGCAGAGAGAGCTTCGAGGACTTCCGTTCCAAATGATGAGACCATCAGATGACAAGGAGGATGACGATGACGATGAAATGGGCCAAGAAGATGAGGATGAGGATGACATCACCACCAGATTGAATGTGACCCAAAGAAAGTTTTACGAGAGTTTGGATCGGCGACTGACGGACTTACCCGGACGATTCCTCACCACCAAATTCAATTCCGTTCGGACTCAAGAGCGGGAAAGTCTTCCATTTTTCAATATTTTCCCACAGTCTCCGGTCAATCGGAGACGATTGAGAGAGCGAGAGATGGAAATGATGGACTTTCTCATGCGGAACCCCAAAACCATGGCCACGCTCTTTATCCATGTGGACTATGAAAATGAGGAGAGCACGCGACCCACGGGCTTTGCCTATTGGACCGAGTGGGGCTCCCGTTTCCATAAACAGAAGCGCTCAGCTGTTTATTTAACCAATTTAATTTAACTGCTCAGTATATTTGTATATATTTGGGTTTGTATATATTTATATTATTTATGTATATGGTGAGGATAATTAAAATTGTTATTATATAGATAATTAAATTCCTGCAATCGTCAATCCTTCTAGGAAAAACATTTTATTTGTCATCGAAACAGGACGGAGTCGAGTTCAAAAAACCACAATTAACAATTAACAATTCACAATTCATTTCCTCATCATACGCGAAAAAGTCTCAAGAAAAACTGTATAGACAAACCAAGAATGTACATGTAGACATTAATTTAACTACTGACTCGAGACGATTCTGCTTTGATTTTGCTAATTGACAATTTTGACCATTTTTTAGTAGCACCGTGTGTGGTAAAAGAAAAAGCAATGATGGACAGCAAAAAACTCCTCATTCCCGGGTTCTCTCACGATAAAGCTAAAGATAAAGACAAGTAGACGAAAAAGCATATGATTGATTTTTAAATTGACATATCATTCATTAGATAATTAAATAAATAATTAATTAATTAATTAATTGACAATTAAATGCAATAAGATAATATTTGAGTTTGAGTTTGAAGTGTGGAGTGTTCAGTTTGGGAGTTGGAATTGTGGGATTGGGATTAGGCTGAGCATTTGGCTAGATGTTCCGTATGTTGTTTCTCTTGCCAAAATTTCTTTTCACACCGGGAACACCGGTAATATTTCCAGCCCCCGTCCGTTTCCGTTTCCGGTTTGATTGTCCTTGTCGTTGTCGTCGGTTTTGGTCTCGACTGAACTCTCACCCGGATTTTATGTCGAAACGGGGCTGGAATAATGGGGATTTGATGAGGATCTTCCTTTGGAAGTTGAACCGGAACCGGAACCGGAATTGGGGCGGGAATTGAAGGCTCCTGTCGAATTTGAATTGGGATTGCACGAGGAGTCACGACGACCCGTTTCCCCGCTATTAACATCCGTTTTGGACCAATATCAGAACCAGAACCAGAACCAGAACCAGGTTGGATACGGACAGACGAGGAGATGAGACTTTTGGGCCCTTGAGAATGTTGGACAGGAGTGAGTTTTGGATTCAACATTGTCATCATGGACGAGATGGATTTATGATTAATGTTATTCTTATTGTTGGACACTGCGGGTGAAGGCGTCACAAATCCCCGTGGGACTTTCCTATCCAAAATGGATGGGCGGGAACCCGTTTTTGAGTAGAAAATCCCGGATGTTGAGTACTGACGAGGAGAAATGGGAGGTGAAGGCTGGGCGGGTTCCGGATTGTAAAACTGACGATGAAATGATGTTGTTGGAGCTCCAATAGTTGAAGGCTGTTTCATGTACGCTTGTTGTACCTATACAAATTACATATCGTAATTTAATATTACAATCACAACTTGATATTATTATTATCGGTAGGATTTACAATACATTCGAATTAAGATGAAGATTACAATTAAATAGAGAAAATAGTAATAATATTATTATTATTATTATTACAATGGTTTGTTTCCTCGGTCTCGCTCGAGTTTGACTTTGACTCTGATTGACGGTGGTGATGGAGATTGAATTTGAACTCAATTCAGGTAAATTTGTACTAGATTCATTTTGCACATGGACATGGAAATTGACATGGACATTGTCATTGTCATTGTCATCGTCAGGGTCGGAGTTGAGTGGGTCCTTTGTCAAGTCTTCCGGTTCTTCTTCTTCTTCTTCTTCTTCTTCTTCGTCATCTTCCTCCTTGTGAAAATCATAGTCTGTACATTCAAACTGGATTTCGGACGACGACGACGATCCCAAAGACACCCGAGGATTTGCCATATCGAATCAATTCTGAAAAAGTATTACAAAATAATTAGACTTTAGTTTACAGGTTCATATATAAATGTAAATAACTTTAATTGTATAGTTTTCAATTGAGAAAATGAGAGAAAACCAACCTTCTTTTGCATAAAAACTATATACAAATTACAAATGCCAGATTTTCTTGTACTATTTTACAGGTGAAATCTATAAATTGTTTTATATAAAGACCAAGACAAAAAAAATTAGTACTCAATTACCGCTGTTAACTTTTGAACTATATAGGAATGTAATTATTATTTGATTTAATCATGATTTAATTACCTTTAAAAGTTTGTTTAATGCGAATGTAAATATGGGGAAATGGAAAATTCACATGTTGTCGATGGATTGTTGTTAGATTGTTGTGATTTTAATTGTTCTCTCGAGAAAATTGCCCAGCGGCTCGTTCACAAATGTTAATATTGTGTAGAACACGATGATTTAATTAAATTCTTGTTAATTACAACACAGACTAATTACAACTATTACAAGAAAATGATACAAAAATTGACTACATTTTCACGAAAACTCAATTCAATCTTGTATAATTCTTTTAGTAATTCTTTGAGAATCGATTCCAGAATTAGGTAGTATTAGAATTGCCAAAGGCATCGCTAGAAAGAATTACTAAGGAATTATACCCCTATTTTTTGAATTGTTCAAGGGGAAAATTTTGAAATTTAGAATTATCAAGGAATTAGGATTAACAAAAGAATTGGCAGAAAAGTAAGGAATTAGCAAAAAAAGAATTTTAAAAAGAATTACCTTGAATTTGGATTACCAAAAAGTGGAATTATACAACACTGGCCAAAAACTCAATTCTCAATAAAAATTCTCGGATTTCTTAGTTTGGCGACAAAATCAAGGAAATCTGTGAGCGTGGAATTTTACTCTGAGAAGCAAAAAAACTGCAAGGAACTATAATGAAAATGAAAATGACATGCAAGAAAATGAGAGAGAAACTTGTGAGAAATGAGAAAATTATGTGTGGATTTTGATTTGGATTTGGACTTTCATTTCATTAATAGCATTTTTTTATTTACTTTTTTTCTGGCTTTCCTTTGATGGAAAGATTGAAAGAAAGAGCAAAAACGGTGTACACACCAAAAATACGTGTGAACTTTTTTTCCCCTTTTTTTTAATTAATTCTTCGTTTTTTTTTTACTTTTTTTTTTTTACGTTCCCACACAAACTTTGTTTTACGCACTTTCATTTGATAATTGACATTTAATTACAAAAATCAACGACAATTACTATCGTGAGCTATCGCTAGATGAAGTTGAATACAATTATAGACCATTACAATTACAAACAAGATAATAAAATACACAAAAAAAAAAAAACAATGACAAAATGCATGAGGAAAAATTACCAAATGACAAATGTAACAGTTTTCCAAAATTAGAAAGTGGCCACCATGAACGACGCGAGGAGTCAACAATATAAAAAATATATAACGACAAAAACTATATAGTATACATACAAAAATACTCTTGAGAATTCCGCACATTCACATATAAAAATAACAAATTTACGGCAAAGAGACAACAATCAAGAAAAAAAATTAAAGTAATAAGTATACTAAAAAAATTAACCCAGGATTTAATATTTAATTGGTAAGTACTCAAAGATTTAATATTTAATTTTTAATTAGTAGTTGTTTGGGATGGTTGAATTTGAATTTGAATTGATATTTGACTCGTCGTCATCGGAGGAGGATTCCGCGTTGAATGTAGTCATTTGATTCGCTTTCACATCCGCTGGATTCACATTCTTCTTGACTTTCTTCCGGTACCGTTGAGTCAACATTGGCGGCGGAGCAGAAGAATATGCTGACGAGGACGAGGATGCCGAAGATAAAGATGAACTGGGTGAGGCGGGTGTGAAATCAAAATTGGTTTGTCCATTGGGGAAAACGGGATGATCTTTATCATCATCAAAATCCATTTTGAAGAGCTCATCAATGATGGCCGTGTCCTCCAAAGGATCCATCACATTCTTCACATTCCCTCGATTCAAATTGGACTGTCCACTCGGATGAGGATGAGGATGATGATGATGATGATGATGATGATGCCCACCAAAAGACGGAGAAGACGCAGACTTCTTCTGGGACTCTTCAAAGAACGTGTCCATCGCACCTAAAGATGAGGAGGAGGAGGAGGATGATGAGCTTGGACCAGGACCAGAACCAGAACCAGAACCGGAAGTAGAGATGGATGAAATGGGGAAGAAGGACGAGGACGAGAGCGGCATTATTGGACTACCGGAAGGCTTCACTCGTTGGTCGATATTCTCAGAGTATTCCGTATTTGGATAAGGGCCGCTGTAGCCATAACCTTTTATCAAAAAATGTATGAGAAACAAATACAAATACAAATATCGTACATATGAATATAAATAGACTTTTCTTTCATCTCTCTCTCTTTCTTTCTCTGTTTCTCTTGATGGGATTTGTGATTTTCTGCTCGATTTTCCATGCATGCACACCTGCACTATCTGTATATATACATAAAAACTCACTCACGACTGCAATGCTCACGACCATGACCAATCGTGAATCCGTATCCAATCCTCAATCCTCAATTCTCAAATCTCAATCTGTCTGTCAATTCAATCTCAAATCCTCAATTCACTCGACCAATTGACCAACTGACTATATATATATATACACAGAATACACACACACAGATAAATGGGAAGAGCATGAAAAGAGAACACGGCGGTATGGTGGTAAAAAAAATGGGGGAAACTCGATGAAGAAAAAAAGGGGAGGAAAATCAATCAATTTCAATGTGATGGAAAAGAGAGGGGAATTGAAATGTGCATGTGAACGTGGAGGTACAGAGAGATTCAGAGATTGAGAGAATTGCAGCGGCAAAAAAGGCATCAGTACGATATAATCAGGAATCACACAGTACAGGACTTTCACTTGGAGATAGAGATATATACATATAGAGAAAAACATGTAGTGTCTATTTTTGTATTTTGGTATATAGTTTGGTATTTTGGTAGTTTGGTTGTGCCCTGTTGAACTTTTGTCAAGGAAAATTCAATGGAAATGTGCAAATGACAGGTGACACACAGGAAAAAAAAAAGGATTTGACTGTTGACTTTTGAAAATACGATGTACATCTTACCGTGTCGAAAATAATGTAGCAGAGGATTTTTTGTTGTGTGTGTAATTTGTAATTCTAATTCTAATTCTAATTGTAATTGTAATGGAAATTGCAATGGAAATGACAAGGAAAAGGAAAACGAAAGGAGTTTGCCTGCCACATTTGCCATTTGGGATTTGGATTTGGATGAAAATGAAAGTTAACAAAGGAGGATTTTGTGCACATAATTTCGTCTGTTTGAAGTGTTGTTGTCAGTTGTCACACAGTTGTCATATTTGAATTGTGTCAAGTGATTGTACAAAGTTATAAAGTTATGAGGAGGTCAAGTAAATGTACGCACCACGCACCCACCACATACACACACAACAGAGAAATTGAGATTGAACTTTTGGAGTGCAGCAAAGTGCGACCAATTGACGACAAAAAAGCAAAAGCACACAGCTGACACGGGACGAGCTGAGCTGTGGCTGATGACTCTGTATCGTCTATATATCGTTAAGTTCACAAAGGAACTTTAATTATTTTCCTTAATTTCGTTGACCTCTGCTCCAAAGGTCAAACGGCTGGAGATGGAGCTGTGGGTCCTTCGACATTATTGTCTGCCATGACCTTTTCTGTCACCCTCAATTTTTTCACAATTTTACCCACAAAGACGGACGCAGTATGGGAGCATTTCCGCAAATTAAGGAAAATCGTTATAGTTCGTTTGTGAACTTAACAGACGATATTATTATATACTCTGAAAGTCTCTGAACCCTCTGTAAACTTTTCTTTTCTTTTTCTGTGGGTTCGTCGTTTGTCGTTCGTCGTTTGTCGTTCGTCGCTCGTTTTTCGGCAAAAACTCATTTTGTTTGAGGATGACGGCTCACGCACAATAATCATAATCACCACAGCCTTCTCGTCACACTTCCCCACTTTTTTACGCATTCAAAATACACTAAATATTTCCATTTCTACACTGTCCTACATCATATGGAGCCATCTGGAATGGAAAGAGGATTTTTAATTTGAATTTGAATTGTACATATATGGCGCTCAATCTCACCTTTCCCACTATGCCCGTGATCCTGCCCGTGTCCGCCTTTCCCCGAGTCATAACTTTCCATATAAGAACCTTTAGTCTCATGACCGTGACCACCCATTCCATGTCCGTGTCCATGACCTCCTTTATGACCTCCCCCACCCCCGTATCCCTTGTGAGAATGACCGTGACCTTTTCCGTGACCTCCTTTTCCATGGCCATGGCCATGACCTCCGTGACCTCCACCGCCATACCCTATAGTCAAAGAATTTTTGTATATAAGTATAAAGGTAAAGACTTTTGACCTTCATCTGATCTGAATGACCTCAAGTTTACATAGTAAATTCTCTCACCTCCGCCTTTGTGACCACCTCCTCCGTACTCTTCATGACCGTGACCTCCCTTGTGACCTCCATACCCACCTACAATAAATTCATATAGTAGGTATTACACAAAAAGCAGTCATTTAGGTATTTCTGTTTGACCTATAGATTTGACATTTGACATTTGACCTAAAAGAGACGGAAAAAAAATCTGACCTCCTCCTCCTTTATGACCGCCACCTCCGTGACCGTGACCTCCACCTCCATGACCGTGACCGCCTCCTTTGTGACCTAAAACGTTTTAATTTTAAACCATTTTGTACAAAAAAATCCAATGTACAATTTACCACAATTCGTAATGTAATAAACTTATTATTAATTTTGAGGTCACTTTGAACCGAGAGACCTAGAATTGACCTAGATTTGACATTTGACATTTGACATTTGACCTTAAACATATGAAATGATTAAATATGAAAAAACGTACCTCCGCCTCCTTCATAGCCACCTCCACCGCCCCAACCCCACCCATCGCCACCCCCATGCCCCCCTCCACCCCCTCCTTTCCCCTTATGCTTCCCCTTGTAAATGCTTATCCAGACGCCTTTCCCCTTGTGATGATCATCCCCACCCCCACCGCCACCGCCCCAACCCCATCCTGTTTTTTTTGCATTCAAATAAAGGATTAGGAAACCGCGGGTGATTAAAAAAAAACATGTCAACATTTCTCATAAATCTCCACAATTCACTGATATAGATAATCATTGAATGAATTAGGAAATTACCACCACTTCCTCCGCCTCCTCCTCCCCCATGACCTTTCCCTTTCCCCTTTCCATGACCTTTCCCACCTCCTCCGCCTCCTTGCCAGCCCCATCCTCCATTTTGCCCCCAACCCCAACCCTCCCCACCGCCGCCACTACCTTTAAAATCCAACCGGGAAAATTCAAATCAAACTAAGTACTTATACACAATGAAAAACACCCAAAGTAATATTCTATACTTCTTCTACTTTACTTGAGACAGCGTTCAGTTCACTTATTGTTAGTTAAAAAAAAGCATCGAGTTTTGGGAAAAGGAATAACCAGAGCATGAATGAGGAATGGTTAATAAGCGGCTAATTACAAATTATCATTAGTATCTTCTCGATCGGTTTGGTTTGGTTTAAATTGGTTGAATCAGGTGATTAATCATTAGTCAATCGAGAGGAAATCGATTTACCAAAATTGGTTTATTTTTTACTCATGAATTGACATTGAGCTTGACTGTTTTGGATGTTGGATTGTTTTGGATTGTTGGATTGTTGCATGATGTTCAAGTGGGTTAAAATTAGTGTGGTTTTTTTGGTCAGGTTTTGCGGGTTTTGTTATGGGTGAACCGTACTATCTATATAGGATATTTATATTGTTATTGTTAGTATACAGACGAATCGACTACGACTGAATTCACATTGAATGAGTTTTTGAGTTTGGTTAGTAAGTGATCGTTAGTGCATGGTTTCTTGTACTGTTTTGTATATTGTTTTATGTTGTCTGTTGACTGTTGTGATGTGGATTTGGATTATGTTACCTTTCTTGTAGTAGTGATGATATGCTGAAAGAATAACAAGGATAATAATAGACACACGTCAATATCAAAATATATATCAACATACAAAAATACCCAAATATATACATATGTATAGATATGTGTAAGTACTTATTACCACAAAAAATTCTACTCAATTTCCGTCCGTGTTCTCAATTCATTCTCAATTCTCAATTCTCAATATCCACATATCGATTATATATATAATACCCATCAAGTTACTCAACGAAATGTAAGACAGACGAGGAATCTTCCTCATACATGTGTCCATCATTGAACATTGTCATGTCTCTGTTTTATGTCCCATTTTTGTGTGTGTGTGTATGTGTGTGTGTGTTCATAAGTATATTTCTGTGTTAATCGTCATCGTTTCCCAATATGTATTTCCCATTTCTCTGTTGTGTGTTTCCTTGTACATATTTCCCTGTGCGTGTACATTGTACATACATTTCACTGTGTATTTCTCATTTATCTATATTCAATTTCCAATATATACAAAAAAATACAAATAAATACAAATTAAGCCATGAATTTCACCTCAACTATCACATTCCCCCCCGCCCCGACTTATTTTTACAATCAAACTGTTGAACTAGAAGCCGAATTTATTTATCGTCTGTTAAGTTGACAAACTATAATTATTTTCCTTAATTTCGTTGACCTGCTCCAAAGGTCAAAGGGCTCAAGATGGGGCTTTGGGTCGCTGAGACATGATTGTCTGCCATGAACTTTTCTGTCACCCTGAATTTTTTCATCATTTTACTCACAAAAACGGACGCAGTAGGAGCATTTCCACAAATTAAGGAAAATCCTTATAGTTCGTTTGTGAACTTAACAGGCGATATATATATACATCGTCGCGGCTTTGGCCTATAACAAGACGTCGAAAAAGCCTCAACTAATGTTGGCCCCGTCAGGTGTATACCCGTGTGTGGAGTACGATCATATATTCACCGTCTGGGGCGGGGCCAACATTAGTTGAGGTTTTTTCGTCGGGGACTTATCGTCAGGCCAAAACGACGATGTGGATAAAATATAGAATATGTATATCAATTGATTTCCCTTGAACTTTTGTGAATTAAAATTGAAATGAGGATTTCCTCGGTTGTATCTAATTAAATATATATAGTGAACAAAATTAACTTGCTTTAGAATGTAAATACACACGATTTGTTTTCCGTATTATATCTGTATTATCCGTAGTACATGTCTGTCTTTCAATAATAAATCCTGTACAAAAATGGGTTGGTTGGTTGTGTATACACAATTTTGTCTGGGTTTTCATGATGACATTCACATGTATAAACCGTATACATACAAAATTCTGCATTCAAATCCAAAGTCAAGTGTGTAAATGTGCTCACACCACACGTACACAATTCCACAGTGCACACACACACACACACATATACGCGACAGAGAAACTATTACTATTACTATTTAGCCATTTCCCTACTTTCATATTTCTATCTGTATTCGTATATTCTGTATGTCAGTCAGTCAATGGGGACTAACTCGTAAACCTTTTTTTTATTTTTTACTCGGCCAAAAGACGCAGCCAACCAGCACCGAAAAACGGCTACAAATTCCATATGTTTGCACATTGTATATATTTTTACGCATTTTAGTTGTACCAACGATAAACTCATCTTCATCTTCATCTTCGTCATCATCATCATCATTATCATCAAATAATAATTCCAATTCACATGTACACACATCCACACACACACACACATGATCATGTACAAAATGTGCATGCACATGCACATGGAAATGAAAATGGAAATGGAGAGATGTGGATGAATCGCGGGTCGTGCCTTCTTTTCTGCCTTTTCTGCCTTTTCTGCCTTAGCCTTTTCCCAATGAAAATGTGAAGGAAAATGAATGGAATTCATTTGTATGTACGCAGAGAGAGAAAAATGTATACCGTTGGGATTTATTTGCATCATGCTCTGTCGGCTTTTTGGCTGGCTCGCTGGCTGGCTGACTAAATAGACAGAAAGAGAAGCAGCAGACAAAAGATGGGGGGAAGTGACAGGTGTCAATGGATGAAGATGTGTGAAGATATGAAGAAGAAGAAGTAGAAGAAGTAGAAGAAGAAGAAGATGAAGATGAAGATGTCAGGTGGGGAAAATTATACCATGGAGATCATCATCATCATCATCATCATCATCATATTTTTAATACACATTCAGTAATTTTCAATGTCCACATTCACACACACTTTTCAAAGGAATTTTCTTTCTTTTTCAAAGGAGAAAAAGTGCGGATTATTTATTTTATGTGTGTGTGTGTGTGGATTTTGAAGGTGCGGAGAGTCTGAGTCTGAATGCATTGAGATTTGAGAAAATGTATCTTATATTGTCAATTTTTTGTGAATGTGAATAATGTGAATGAAATGAGGATTTTCCCTTGTGTGTGTTCTGTGTTCGTTCGTTCGTTTGAATGTGAGGAGATGAAACTGTGTAATGTGATGTGGAAACGTGAATATATATAGACATATAGAAATATTGTAGAAATGACAAGTTCACAGACTAAAAAACCGGCCACTTCCACTTGAAAACAGGGACATATATACTGATGATGATAATGATGAGAAAATCCTTGATCATTTTATTGAAATTAGAATGTAATTTTATATAGACAAAGTGCGCGGACATTCCTTTTATACTGTGTGCTTTTGATTGTGTGCTCGTTCATTCATATATAAAAGTCAGGGAAATGTCAAGAAATATGTATCTTACACACACACACTTCGTTTTCGTTTTGGATTTAAAATCCGATTTGAATTGGGAAAATGATGATTGTCAAACTTCAAAAGTTTGATTGACATCCCTGTCCAAGTTCTGTATAATAATATCTGTATAGACTATATTATAAGATACGTATAATGATCTTTTGTCTGTGGAAATGTGAATATTTTCTAATAAAAATCAATCGAGACCACACACGCAGAATTTTAGGAATTTTACATATTTATATATAAACTCCTTTTCCAAAATCCCAGTTTTGTTTTTAATAATAGAAACCTGAGTTTTTCCGACGATGGACTTTTTAGACGTCTGTGTGTAAGCTTTATTAACTTTTACTTTCTCTATTATAATGGACGCTGTGAATTTTAATTGTAATTTTTTGTGTGTGTGTGTACAATCTGACGATGAGTATTTTACATTTACTTTGAAAAAACTAAAACTAAAGGGCTGACTTTAATTATATCTAATCTAATAGATTTGACTGTTTACATATACGATTAGACTTTTAACACAGTTGTGAACTCTCTCCGTTTACAGATGTGTACGATTTACGATAATAATTGGTGGCTAATTGTTCAACTGTTCTGCTCGTTTAGCAGATATCAGATAAAAGATAAGGATCGTGTGTGTGTGTGGCTTCTCCTCTCATACTTTTCTCCCACACTCGCACTCGCACTCGCTCCCTCACTTTTCGTTCTCAGTTATACTTATCTTTATCTCACACGCGTACTAATGACGGCAATTGTATGAATATTAAACTCCCACCCAGTTGGAGCATTTAAATTTAATCCCTTCTCTTCACATTTCCCCATCGTCTGTCCATGTTTTTTTTTGTTTTACGAGCTTTGTTCTCTCGAGTTAATTGAGTAATTAGGGCGTCCATTTTCTTGAGTTATTACCGGTTGGACACACACACACACCAAGTTATATGCGGGAAAATTAAAAGGGGGAAAACGTTCAAATGAGATCGTTTTTCAGTGTTTGAGTGTGGTTTTTTTAGTTTAGTTTAGTTTATAGTTTATAGTTTTTAGTTTTTAGGTTTTGACTTACTTTCTTTCCGATGGCACGCCAGAGCGATCCCAAATAGTTCCAATGCAATTATCACCGATATCTGTCAACAATTATTATCATTTTTATTATAATTTTTAATTTTTAATTTCCCCAACATTTACCTTTTCAAATGTTCCATACAAAAATCTACAAATCCACAACAACAACAAAAGAACTATACGAAAAACTCCACAGTACAAAAATTCCGTAACAGAAAAAAGTTCGCAACACGCATTATTAGTCAATGCGCATTAAAAAACAAAGCTTTTGTGTGTGGACGTGAAAACGTTAGTATAAATACTTTGTACAAAAACAGAAGGAAAGGAATCTACACATGAATAAAATCAAAATGAAAAAAAATGTGTGTGGTGTGATTTGATGTGGGGCTGACCAGTAATCCGAATTTGGGCCAGCTGATGGCAGCCGTAGCCCATTTATGATTCATAGCTTTTGTAAATGTTTCCCTCTGTTTGGATTCTTCGGTGGTGGAATCGCGAGTCACTGCTGTGCTCGAGTAAACTTGTACAAAACTCCTCGAAAAATTCCGACTCCGACTATGTACATTCGTCTCGGAAGTCCACACGCATATGTGAAATCAAATCAAATCAAACAAACTCACAACAAACAAACACCACAGAACAAAACGAACCAAATGAACAAGGAAAGCACACAAAAACAAAAGTCCGAAAAATAGAAAGGAACGCGGAACAAAGTCAGCACCAGACGATCTCGAATGGATTCACATTGACATTGACATTGAGTCTCTTCACTTTTGATCACCTACTGCAAAAATCCGAACACGAAATGAAAGAACAAGCCGTCGATCACTGAGAAATTTGTATTTGTATTTGTAGGGAAAACAACTGGTAAAATATAAATATATAGTGATGATGATGATGATGATGGAGTCGTTCGTTCGTTCGTTGATGTGGGAGGATAAACAGTAACTAATGGTGAATTTCTCTCGTCCTCGCAATTTATATGGAGAGGCAACAACTCGAACATCCCAATTTGCTTCACACACACACACACACACACACACAATCCTATATATATCTGTATTTACAACGAAAGGAAAGGAAAGGAAAGATGTGGAATGAAGACAAAGACGACGTGCATGCAATCCCAATTCCTCACTCAATCCTTCACTCAACTCACTCTCGTCGCTAAACACCACGTCAAATTCAAATGTTTCAACTCCCAAACTCCCAACCATGCACTTTAACTTTAACTTTAATTTTAACATGATCAAATCCTCATCTTTTTATTATACATTCCCACATTTTTCAACCCCACACACATTCAGATAAGTATATATGCTTCAAAATTCGTAAAAATATGAATATATACCTGTGATGAGCAAAAAGGAAAAAAAAACACTGTGGACGGACAAACATTTCAAAAGATTCTGAATCTCCCGCCGAAATTTCCGAATCAAATTTCCATGAGGATTTCGTATGTGGGGAACTGCATAGAAAAACGGGCCGAAGACGTGGATCTATATAGTTTAAAAGATATTCGAGTTTTCCTTTTGGCCGCTTTGGCGCCAAGGCGTTTCTTGATGATTTTGTAATTCAAATAATCACAAGAAAGAAATCATCATATATTTTGTTTGAATTTAACTTTCTAACTGTTTCTATAAAAATAACCCATGTGTTTCTACATGTTAATATGCAAAAAAGGAAAATATACGTCTTCAGCCCGTTTTTCTATGCAGTTCCCCATATATAATTTCGGATTCTATGTAAGTACATTCTGTACCTATTCTGTCGTTTTGGATAAATGACAAATCTCGTGCATGCGTTTTTTCGCATATTTATAGTTCCACATTTCTTTGTCTCTAATCGAAATCGAAATCGAAATCAAAATTCGAAATGGACAATAAATTTGATTTTGATATCGTTAGCAAAACTTTTCGTGTGTGTGCATGTTCTTTTTCCTGTGGGGACTTTGCCTCTGAGTACGAATATATACGAATACGAATATTTGCCTTGTTTCTTGGTGTGTTTGAACTTTGAACTCTTCAACTCGGATTTCATTGCTGACCACACATTTGAAATTGGACATTCATTGACTTTTGGCGCTCATTCGCTCTGGTCGGGTCGTCACACACACATTCCCCAACAACAAAACAACAAAACAACAAAACAACAAACAAACAACAAACAAACAAATGACCAACAAATAATTTGACAATTATCATTCTGTTCGCAAAATAAATTTCGTTTTTTTTTTTCCTTTTCATGAATGAACGCACATCCACACAAAAATGAATGGAAAATATACTTAAAAATGAAATTGAAGAGTCCACAATTTAACAGACAACACCGCAAAGAATCTGGTGCTGTGTGCTTTCCCTGATGCTTTCGATGTATATACTTTATATATTTATATTACTGAAAAAATGGTCACATGAACGAGCCCACAGCTTGTTGACTCGTCTCGTCGCTCCTGTCCAAAACCATGAAACCAAAGTCAAAATCCTATTGTCGACTACACATTTTATTGTGTGTGCTTCATTCTCATTCTCATATATTGAACATTGAAATCCATTATCCGCATCACGCTGCACCATTCTATATTTCCATATGCACACACACAGTTCAAAATGCAATTTTACTGCAGTCGAGTTTTGCATGTGCATGTGTGTAAAAAGTGTAAATGATTGTTGCCAATTATAATTGTACTATCAACTATGCATAAATCCCGTCATCTCCATTGCTGTTTACTTTTGTCCACAAATATATAATTGCTCTCCTCTTTCCATTTCCATTTCCATGTGCATTTGAATAATGCATTGAAAGTTTGAAATTGAAAGGGAAATTTATTTAACTTTTCATACTTTCAAATTGGAATCCTCACACCACCCGAATTTAATTAGCTCTTTGAATTCACATACATTTGTCCTTTTTCTTTTGGCACTCTCGTTATTGGGACTCCAACAAAAATATGTATATAGAATTCCTATTTGTATTTGTACACAATATTTGATATTTCTGTATCCCACACAAAAATCTCAAGACAAAATGTCGTATCACACATATCAAGTTATTATCAATTAAATGGCAATAATCTGTGTCTGTGGATTTAAACATTTAAATATCCTTGTCCACACAGTGTACACAAAAGGGAGCGGAGCATATAAAAAAAATATTAAAAAATCTCAAGGCATGCCCAAAAAGTTGTATAGGCATGGCCAAGAAATTATAGGCATGGCCAAGAAATTGCAGGCATGGCCAAGAAATTGTAGGCATGGCCAAGAAATTGTAGGCATGCCCGGGGCATGCCTATTGTTGCAGGATGGAACCAAATTTTGGATAGTAAATATTTGTATTCCAGAATAAAGCGATAGCTAGTTTTTCCAAAATTCAAATATATTAAAAAAATTTGATTAGTCCAAAAAACCCCGAAATTCAGGTTAATGTATTTGAATATTGTGAAATCTAGATTCGTATACGGAATCCTTGAATTTCTTTAGCCCAGAAAACCACAAATTCGAACATAGTTCAAAAACCCGGGTAAAATCCGAAACTCGGGGGTTTGTAATCGGATTATACGGATTGTGATTCCAGAATCGGATTCCCCATGATTTTTTACCCCATAATCCCACAAATTTGGTTATTCCTCGAAAGCCTGCGTAAAACACCGAATTCGGGGTTAAGAATTCGGATTTCTCGGAGTTTGACTTCAGATTCGGATTCCCCGGGATTTTTTACGCCGAAATCGTTTAAGAACTAAAAATATTCGGGAAACAGGTCAAAAACCCCGAAAAAACCCGGATAAAACCGAAACGGGTATTCCGATTATGCCCATCTCCGAACTCATCCTGTCTTTTACCAATCCAATATCAATGAAAAAAACCCGGAGTCAAAATATTGATCGGTTCGGGAGTTATCGACGGAAAGGACGGACGGACGGACATGTGCCATTTCATTAGGGGAGCTCCGCTCCCTAAAAACGGTTGGAGGCCGTTGACGTCGCGACGTCCAAAAGTCTGACGAGATATGTCGAGTCGAATCACATGCACACACACACACACATTGTCATGTGGGAAATCGAAATCGAAATTGAAATCGAAATCGAATGCGGATTCTTCACGCCCATGTTTTTTCCGATCATTTTTCAATGTTTACTTCGTTTTGTGTGTGTGTGTTTGTGTGTGTGAGGATGCGAGGATCACCTGAGATGAGATGAGATGAGATATTTTGAGCTTGTATAAGATTGAGAATTGAGAGAGAGAGAGGGCGAAGAAAAGTGAAACTCTTATCCCATTTTTTTTGCCCTTACGGATTTTGACAGTGTGTGTGTGTGTCTTTGCATGATGTTTTCTCCCTTCAAGCGGATTCTAATAGGCACAGAATCAAATGACTCTATTTAAAATGTATACGCAATTTGTTGCTGTTGCATGCTATTGAGCCTATATTGCTGTGGGTAATCTTAAAGTTGGAGTGTGGCGGATGGAAATATCCAAATCCAAATCCAAATTAAAAATCCTTCTCATACACATATATATTATGTCGTATGTATATGTATCTCCCTCAATGTGGTGCACGTACAATTCAAATGTATGTACATTGTACATGCACACGTGAACATGACAAAAGGAATTATAAAAAAAATGGGGGAAAAAACTGTGTGGCTGTGAGATGATTTTGTTATTGTTGGACGATTAATCAAATCAGAATCACAATTTGAAAGTCCATGCTCCGTCATGAAACTTGCATACGTGTGTGCTGTTTGTGGATTTGATATCTTACATACGTATATTTGATCACAAATCCCAAATCCATCCCCCAAAATCCCCAATAACAAGGAACAACCCTTCAAAAATATACAATATACAAAATACGATACAAAATACCTCGAGACATGTCACATTATGTGTAAATTGAATTTGTGTGTGTGATGGGGAGAAATTGTGAATAATTCAATTTTCAATTTCCCTTTTATTTTTATTTTTCTTTTTCTCTCCACACTCAACTTATTTTTATATATATTTATATAGTTTGCTCCACAATCCAAAAGTGTGTGTACACAAGCAGATTGAGAATTGAGATAAAGGACGTTGAATAATGCGAAGACGTGACTGTGACACTGTGACCAACGACAACGACAAAACACCCCAAACTTTGTCTCAACCCTGTTTTTTCTTCATTCTCACACATATTCCCACATTCTCATTTTCATTACGAATTTCCACCAAAATCCTCCGTCATTTTCCTTTTTCTTGATCTCCACAAATTACGTGTCTCTCTCTTCATTTCTCTATAGACAAATTCCGGGTCGTTCGCCCCTTCCTTTTTTAATTGCTATACATACACATATCGTCTGTTAAGTTCACAAGGGAACTATAATTATTTTCCGTAATTTCGTTGACCTGCTCCAAAGATCAAACGGCTGGAGATGGAGCTGTGGGTCCTTCGACATGATTGTCGGCCATGACCTTTTCTGTGACCCTGAATTTTTTCATCATTTTACCCACAAAGACGGACGCAGTCGTAGCATTTCCGCAAATTAAGGAAAATCGTTATAGTTCCTTTGTGAACTTCACAGACGATATACATTTATATACCTAGTCAATTCAATCAGTGAAAACAAAAGGAAATACAATGAATTGAAAATACATCGTCAATAAAAAAGTCAAATGCCAAATGTGTCTGCATATAATTTCCAATGAATTTCCTCCAAAACAAAAAAAATAAAAACAAAACTCGAAGTTGACACAAAAGTCCTCTGAATTTTCTCACTGTGGATTTCCCCACCTGTTCAGATTCCCTGTGCTATATATATAATTATATTGTAGTATATAGATCATGTAGAAATTCGCCTCATAATTTTAATCCCCCGTCAAAAATGACAAATGTGAAAAATTACAATCAAATATATAGTCCCACACCGTCTCCATCCATGAGCTAAAGAAGACAAAGCAATGGGGGGGGGGAGAGAATTGAGACTAATTAAACAAACAATCAAATACATTTTAACTTTTAACGGAGAAATTGGTGTGGACGACACTTAATTGTCATTTAACTTGGCATTTGTCCATTAGCATTAGAATTCGCATTGACATTCAAAAAATATATATGGAGAATTCCTTTTGTTCACACTTCTCATTTACATTTACAATCACAAAATCACACATTCACATTGAATTCCTCTTCCACAAGAAATGTTCTATGTGTATATAGTATATATATATACAAAAAGAAAACTTTTGGCGTGTATACTGAAAAATCACAGTCAAAAAGCCAAAGTCACAGTCAAAAATCATTCAAATTGTCAAAAAAATGCCCATGTAAAATCAAAACCACATATGCAGATAAAAGAAGTGTGTATGTGTGTGACAAGAAAATAAACTCTTCATCTGAATGTGTGGAATTAATTGCAAAAATGCAAGTCAAGAAATATATGAACAGCTGTGTGAATAATTTCCCTTTTACTTTTTTTTAATTCCTCCCAGGCGGAATTACGATTGTCCATTTTCCATTGCAATTTTGACCATGTGCTCTGTACGGTTTATAATTCCGATTGTTAACGTCACCCAACCAAAGAGAGAACGTCTCAAAGTGTACTTAGTATTTAAACGATTAGTAAAGATTTTGGGGGTATTTATATGCGGCTGTGGATGTGTGTGAAGGAAAGCGAGGACAATTCCTCCATTCAAATTCAAATTCAAAAACTACATAAGTATATATGTCTTTATTTTTTTATTCTATTGGTCAATTCGTCACTTTTATTCCGCATTTAATGTTTGCGATATACCTATATAATATATATATACAGCAAAATGCAAAATATATGTACACATACAAAATATGACAGCACACGTTTTTTTTTTTTTTTGTACTCTAAGACAGTTTTCACTTTTGCCTTTTTAGAGAAAAATCAGGAAACTTTTGTTGACAGAGAGCTTTTGAAATGCCACTTGAAATGATTATTTCCTTCCCCCGGAATTCACTGGCTGTGCCCGGAGATGGGGAAATTAACCGGGTTTTCCTAGACTGTAGACTGCTCAAATTCTGTGGAAATGAACCGTTCGTATATATACTCGTATATACGAGCGTTTTCAATCGGATGAAATATATGCAGTTAAACCGATTGGAATTTTCCATTGACTAATTTACACGCCATAATTTGTTTGTAAACTTATTATTAGATATAATGATGATTAGGATTTGGATTTGGATGGGGAAATGCTTTCCATATCATTTCCACTGATTATTGAATTAAATTAGGCATTTTTCATCTAAATACAATATATACACCCAACGAGACTCTTGAACTTTCATATATAGTTATTTGAATTTTAGAATTTTAGAATCTTCCATTTAAATTGTCGTAACTTTTCCTCCATAAAATTGACTTCAAAATCCAAAGTCCACACACCCTGTGGATTTTGTGTATATCATATATACACACGGACACACACACACACACACAGAAACGCAGCAAAACACGATCACGATCAGTGTGACGTCATTGTGAGAGGGATTAAATCATGTAAAATCCCACACACATGCAATGTACATATAACAATCAAAACAACAACATTTTAGGTGTTTTTCCTGTTGTAAACAGACTTCATTTCATAGGAGCTTCCACACAAAATGTGAGTGTAAAGTGTAAACTACAATTAAATTGTTATTTGTTGGACGAATATATACGGACAAGAAAAAAAAAGGAACGATGTCGAACAACACGACGAGAAATTCAAATTCAAATTCAAATTCAAAGCATTTTGATTTTATTTGATTTTATGGCGTATATATGTTTTCACTTTGCACACAAAGTGCACTTTCAATCATCATCATCATCATTTGTACAATGCTATTCTATATATCTGATCATTTTGTTGATTGTTGTTCTTAATTCTTATGTTGTACATTTATCTTAATTGTTATATATATATGTGGCTGACGTTTTTTTGTTGTGTATATATTTGACGGTGGGGAGCGACGTGTCCATTCGTCGTCGTGTCATGTCATGACTCACGCTTAAATGATATTTAAATGCTAATGAGGATTGGTGTGGATTGGTGAATTGGAGTTGACCATCTTCAAAATATAGTGGTTGTATATGTGTATTTATTTGCTCGTCCGTCGGTGTATTCTGAGTATACTAATTAAAATGGAAAAGGTAAATACAATTTATGTGTTGAGCTGTCCGCGTCCATCCACCATTCTACAATATTATTATTATTATTATTATTATTATTATTATTATTATTATTATTATTATTATTATTAT
>JAIUND010002157.1:0-25181 GCA_034699125.1 Gisinianus flammeolus | reverse complement strand
CTCCACTGAGCACATAGGTCCTTTTAAAATTAACCATTTCGACTATAGCGCTTTTTCGAGTTTCACGAACGATATATTGAGACAGTTTCGATTAATAAAAAACCATTCTGAATTTTTGAACTCGTGGTGGAATTCTTGTAGTAAATTATATATTCCATTTGAGAATTTGCAAGTAAATCGAAAGAACCCATGAACCCATGGGAAATGTACAAAGAGAGTCAATAAACGTGACAGAATTCAAGACAATGAATGGTGGACAAGTTTTTCTGACTGAATATTTGATGGCTGGACGGTTTTTTTTTCTCCCAGTGTTTAAGTAAGAGGAGCAAAAAGGGTTAAGAGAAAAAAATTCACCTGTTTACAAACACGGAGAGAGAAACTCCACACACTCCATATTGTCCGTAAGACCCTTAAACTCGAGTTGCAATAGAATTTCAATGAACCCTGGAGTATTATTATGCACACTTGTTGTAGATAATGCAGTTGCATTGTACGTGCAAATTGAGCTTCTACTGGCCAGCGGTCGGAGCGTATTATTATATAGATATATTGGATATGTATTGGTTTGGTTTCATCTGTCTAGGTAGGTTACTAGATCCAGCTTCCCTCTCTCTCTCTCTCTCTCCTTCACCATACGCTTCTTTACCTGAAGATGTGTTTCGCTTACTGATACGTTTTTATTGCCCAGAGCAGATCACGTCTTCGAACGTGTTTCCCTTTGAATTTCAAATGCCGTGTACAACAGAGAGAGAGAGTCTCTCTCTCTCTACGTGTTGAGTTCACATGAATAGGCCAAACTATTACCCGACCCGCGTCCCTCCAACTTTCATTCCTAACTCCAAGTCCAACAACAAACAGCAACAGAACCAGCAAATGCAAAAGAAAAGAAAAGGAAAAAAAAAAGATCCGTACAGAGTACAGACATAGAGCAAAAAAAAAAAAATCTGTTTGAATCCTGACCACGTATAGTCATCATATTTACGCACCACTCACGGTGAAGGCACTGGAGAGGGCCACTCGCCGCCTTACATTTATAGACTTGCGGTTATTCAATATCTATATCCTTGTTTTTATAATACTCCTTTACTATGCTTCCTCCAAATGCTTACTACAAAATCCATTCACAAAATATTCCTTGGCCTTAAACTTTACTTTGAATGTTTGAATCCTGTATGACTTGGTCGTCATACGTCACTCACTACACTCTTTTATAGTTTTTGAAACGTGCAAAAATATTTTCCCTCCAAATATTATGTACGGGGCCTGTAATTTAAAATAAAAAAATGAAAGCAGAGCAGAGCAGAGCATATTTTTGAATTTAGTAGAAAAATAAATTGAGTTGGTATATAAATGCATAAATAAATGGGAAATGTTCTATCTCTGTAAGCAAGAGGAATGCATAGGGAGTATGTCTTTGTGTAATAAACAAATTTTTAGTTTTACACGCAGCTCCCAGCGATCCGTATCCGTGTACATATCAAAAGATTGAGAAAACAGCTGTATATTGAGATCCATACTGAATTTGATACTTGATACGCTCGATATACATAGTTATACGACCAAGAGCTACGAACTGACGTGAGTACTCAACTGCTGACCTTTGAGTTTCCTCTTGTTCATATATAAAAATGTAGACTCTCCGAAAAGACCCCCTACCAAGTCCAGAGACCACGAAAAAGGAGTGAAAAATATTTCCCAATGAAAATTTTCAATATTGCACACAAACATACTTAGATATATAGATATATGTACAAAATATACTGAGAGCTGCAGAGGGGAAAATGACGACGGGCCAATTCATAAGTGGTTTTTCTATTAATGTCGATACTGTAGCAGAATGAATTTATGTTGCAAGTGTTAAAATTGGCTTGTCGTTTCTTGTGTGCGGATAGTTGCTCGTATAAATTATATTACATTTATATTATGTGAAAGGTACAAAGATGAGACGGTGATGATTACACATGATAATGATGATGATGAGAAGCTAAAGATTTAGTGACGACGAGTCTCCGTCGTCTGGTGTGTACTATTTTTTGTTGATGTACGATCGTTTCTGCTGTTGAGAAGTTGAGACGACTCTTGAGAGATAAGCAGATCTTGGATGAGTTGTAAGTTTGTAAGTTGTGAGTTGGTGTTGGTAGCATTAAACGGTTATTTATTGCTCCGAAACATTAATCAACTATATATAAAGGGGAAATGCAATTTCTAATGACTTGAAACTAAAACTTGCAAGTGGATACTTGAAACGATGTAATACACACTGTGTATGTGTGTTTGTATGTACTCACAAAATGATTGTTTACCATGTGGATAAAAATCTTTGAGAAAATAATGAGAGATGATACTTGGACTAGAGTAAATCTTTATATGATTGCTGTGCTTTCATTCTGAAAGGATCTTCTTCTCGTAGAAATTACAAAAGTTACAAGTAAATTCAAACTCATTGTTTATTGCATATCATGGATGTATATTGTGTTGGTCGTTGTAAGGAGGTTAAATACTCAAATACGTGTAAAATAGTGAGTTCGTCCTATAGCTATTAGCTATATAACTAATAGAATGGAAGACATATGATGAGGATCATGTTGCCAGCACCTTTGGTGCTACGTTAATTACTTGTGTTTCCCTACAATGACGCCTTATATCATCATAATAAAAGTATAAAGAATAAAGGATTGAGTAGGTACATGAGTGGTGTGTATGATATGTAGTTACATACATACGTTATGTATTAGTGTAGAGATTGCTGTAGAGATAGGTTCCACTCTATACTTTTCTCCTCACAAAGGTTTCCCTGTATCTTCTCTGCCCATTTATCTATTTGTACATATGGTATGGAAAATGCAATGTGTAAATGTAAAGTACTGTTATCTTTTTCCCTGTGAAGGTCCATGTCTAGTCTTAAATTTTACTTCATTTCATTTTATACGAGAATTGTAAGATCAATAGAAAACATTTTGCTCGCCGTTGTATCCTGCCGTTTTATAGAGATGCAGATAAGCTCGGAGCTTTTTGGCTCTATACCTCTTGCTCTTTCGCTCTTTTGATGATGATGGGAAAACGGAAGAGTGAAAGAGTTTAGGGAAAATGGTAAAATGTTGGGCCTGACTGACTCCTTTTACCTACAGCTTCCATCTCTCTTCTTCTTCTTCTTCTCTATGTTCTCTGTTGTACGTTGTAACGTCTGACATGAATTACTAGGCTGGGTTCCACTGGGATAGGCCCGGTTCCATATGAAATATGACGGCTCTCTCTCTCTCTCTTTCACTTTTTCTCGCTCACTTTGTAAAGTGGTAAAAATGAAAGAAAAAAAGAGTTAGTAGCTAAATTATAATGATTTTCAAAAGCTGCAAAGATAAGATTTTCATTATACATTAATATATTCTCACTTAATTGCACTGAACTGGTGCTGTTGATGTTGATGTTTTTGTTGCCTTGCAACTAGATATTTGAGATATTTCCATGGACCAGCGATATATTTTTCATTTTGTTTGGTATAGTACTAGCTTATAATTTTCACTTACACGCTCCAGTTTCCTCATGTAATCCTACCCTTTGCTCCTGCTTTGACAAATCTGAGTAAATAAAAGTCTCTTTATTTAAAATTAAATAAAAGAAGTCAAATTGTTGGACAGAAAAAAATCCAGGATGACCACAAGGGTTTGTTTTTGCATTAACTTGATATGCTGGGTCAAGAAGACACAAGGAAAAAAAACTCTCGAGATAAAAAGACTGAGACTGAAAGAATGAAGATGAGATGAAGATTTGAAAGATAGCGGATGTATGAAATCTTGTTTGTTTCTTTCTGAACATATAAAACTCATGAAGGATCCAAAAACTTGTGAAGATTTCATTCTGTTCTATCGTCATCCTCCATACAACAACATTTCAAGTCAACTGGTAAAATTCAGTGGTTGTCACTTGAATACTCTCTCTAGGCAAGAAAATTTGTTCTCTGGTTCCTGTTCCTACATAGTCCTGGTTTTTGGGTCTTTGGCTTTAGTTGATCTTGGTCTCTCTCTCTCTCTCTGTCCCTCAATGAATCTTATGGTCATGACTACCTACTACCTACCTGCTATTACACGCAAGCATCCGTACAGTTTACATAGGCAGAATCATATTTGTATTTGTATTTGTCTCCATATGTAACCTTGTTCTGTTTGACTTACTCTGCGGCTTTGCCTGGTTGTTGCTTGTCCAGATATCAAATTGGTTGACGTTTATTTTTTTATACTGCTATCCCTTCTCTTTCTCTCTCTCTCTCTCTCTCTCTCTCTCTCTCTCTCTCTCACCTCTCTTTCCTTCTATCGTTCGTCGTTGTTCTTGTCCTTCGCTCCATCGTTTCATTTGGATTTGGACTTTCATAACCGAGTTGGAAGTACATGGTTGGAAAAGTCACTAGAGTTTTCAAAAAGACAGAAGGTAGAAGAAGTAGCCGTAGGAAGATTCGTCCAAGTGTCACTACTACAGTAGTTTTGATGCTACACACACACACACACAGAACTAACAGATATTTATGTAATTCTTCTTGAGACCTCTCTCCTCCTGTGTACATAGCATATATGCTATTTCTCTTTACGTAGCGTTTATCAAGTTTTCCGTGTAGTACAAACTCACATCAGGATGTAAATGGTATATAAATCCAGTGCTATGTCTATGATCATTTCTTCCTTCATACGGAATAGAATATAAATTC
Organism: Gisinianus flammeolus; assembly: GCA_034699125.1. Taxonomy (NCBI): domain Eukaryota; kingdom Metazoa; phylum Arthropoda; class Collembola; order Symphypleona; family Katiannidae; genus Gisinianus; species Gisinianus flammeolus. The sequence goes on along the minus strand of JAIUND010002157.1, from coordinate 20,485 downwards.
ACTTGTGAACTTGATTAGCATGACATTCGGTTGGATGGATAGGTTTGGTAGATTTGGTACACCATAAGAATATCGTCATTTCTTCATGTCACTTCCCTCATCTCATCTTCGTATTCTTCGTCTTCGTCGTCTTCCTATTCACAAAGGACAAAAAAATGGGACGATGCTATTACATCGTTTCTGCCTTTTCCTATATGAACCCTCTCTCATACATTTTTTATTTTATGTGTGTGGTTGACATTGGAAGTAAGAGTATGAACGGAGATGGTGACATTACAATTCACCTCTACGAATGTGCATATTATATATACAGATATGTTCAATGAGGATGAGAACGTTGGCGGTGAATTTTTTTTTTTTTTTTTTTGAGTTGACATCTAAATGAGCTCTGAAAATGTTTATGATGGGATACCTATGGATGGTATGATGTACCTCATTGACATGACAAAGGAAACAAGTAAATTCATCTGTTGTAGTATAGTGGTGGTATCATCATTTTATTATTATTACTACTACTACTACTTTTATTATTATACTCGGGCTATATTGTGTGTACCTTTTTACCTTTCTTTCCGAGTTTCATGTTGTACGGTATGTGTTGTTGTTTTGTATTTTGTAATGTGTGTTGTGTACGATAGAGAGAGAGAGAGAGAAAAAGACCCTGACAAAGATCATTTAGTTAAAGAAAAATGTTTAAACACTGTTGAGAAGGAAATGGCTGGTTATGATATTATTAAATGGTTTTTGAACTAAGGCGTTAAGGTCAGATATAATGTGGACAGAACATTACCTAGGCCATTTGGTTTTTGTGAACGGACTACGAGTATACATTAGTAGTAGTCGTCGTTGGAGAGAAACAACAAGAGAGAGTGGGAGAGAGAAATACATAAGCAAATATGAGTGGAACACCATCCATGGAGGCCACAGAAGAAATGTAATGTAATATATACTTGAAGTCGTTTAAAATTTAATATATGACCCATATAGATCATGTTCAAATGGTTCTATTGATGTATGTTAATGTGAATGCTCTGGGCTTCTCCCGTATACTTGCCAGTGTACTCAGTGTTTCATCCTTTTTCCAGTTGTAGTAAGTGTGTATGTGTATGTGAAAGAAGGAACCAGGTAGGCAGATGCGTTCACCGGTTCCCTCCATCATCATCATCATCATCTTCTTCTTTTTCTCATTCTTATTATCCATACATTCATTGAGCGAAGGAGCAAAAAGTAACCAACCGGCCGATGGGGCACTTAATATTTAAAAAAGCAATTCTGGCAAGACAATAATGTTCTACTCGCAGCAGGTGTAACAGCTCTGTATATGTATATTCCATTGAATTTTCTACTCACTTGTATGTTGATGCCATCATACATATTGTGCAGTATCACTGATATATCCATATCCATACTCGTATAGTTGTAGTCGTTCTTATTATTGACTATCTTGTACCATCTCATGTATAATACTTTTATTAATAGACTCAAAATTTAATCTGTCCTCGGACGATATGAGAAAGAAAGAATGAAAAAGAGAGAGAGAATTCAAAGTCAGTTCAAAGTTATATTTACGTAACATGCTACATACTCAATATGGGTTTATGGAATTGGAGATTGGATAGTCTGTATCATTTTAGTATGACAGACAATGGTATTTGGGTATTGATATCAGCTACTTCTTGTTAATCATCCTGCTTTCAATATTCAATATTTTCCTTTTCTCATTGTGAACATAATTCTATGTATGTACGAGTCTGAGTATGGAAATGATAATGATTGTCTGTTTTCATCATGGAATGAAATCATCATTCAATATCCCATTCAACTTTTTATTGCGAGTATCCGTAGAGTTCCAAACTACATGTAAACTCTTTTGTATGTTGTTTTTTTTTCTATTTGTATTTGTATTTTCGTATAAAGGTGAGGCTTGTTATTTTTTCCATTGATTATTTTTTTTTTTCACAAATTTTTGTATAGGAGTTTAAGAGTTTAAGACAAAAGAAAGATGTAACAATAGGGACAGATTTTCTGATCTCATCGTAGACTATTGACGATTGGCTTTGCAGTTGTCATATACAGATGTATGCAAATGCAGATACGAGTTGAGCTAGAACTTGAACCAAGTTGAGAGACAGAGAGAGAGAGAGAGAGAAAGAGATTGTGATACGCTTGCTATGGTGAAAATAAAAACCAAGCTGCACAATGGACATTGAAGACAAGGCTTCCGGATCTATGAAGCGTTGCTACTGGGGTTTACGGGTTGACAATTGACACTTGACGCCCGACACAATGGCACATCAATGACGCTCCATTCAAACCTCCATAATCGCACAGTAAAGACAATCGAGAGAGTCCATCTGTATATACTCCAACTGTAGAATACAGATAGTTCATAGTCATGACCATATTATTTTGAAGATTGTTCCAATGTGTCTACAATATCCACCAGTCAGTTGTGTATCGTATCATAAATTTCAAGTTTCTTTTCCAGGTACACATTCTCACAGACTAGTCAAGATTCAAATTCAAATTTAAAATTGAATAATGTGTTTTATGACGGTCAACAGTAACAAGTTTGGCTGTCTCACCTTGAATTCTCTTCCATTTGATTAATTGTCCCGTGTCTCTGAATTAAGGTTCAACAAGTCAAATAAACATTAAACGGTCTCGTACGAATATGAATCCATATAGTTATACTAAGGGCATGAAGTACAGTAAATCGAATATAAATATAAATTTTAGAAATGTCTTTATAGATATTGATTGTACAACAGACCTACATGATCTTTTCTTGTGTACATATACTACATATAGTACATCAAATAATTTGATTTTGAAAAAACGCAATGTGAATTCCACTAATACATTAAGCAAGATACAAATCAGAAATATGCGAGCTCTCAAAGGATTTTGATTGTATGCCATAGAAAATTGGATTTGTGTGTATGTGTGTGATTTCAATAAATTAAAAAAGTAACTATTCGGGGAGATGACACAAAAGACAGATTACACAGGAGCAATTGCCAAGTGTAGGTAGTCAATTGTTCAATATGGACATGCAGACAGGAGGCATGAACCATGAACTGTTGGAAAAAAACAAATTCCATTCGGATTTGATTTGATTGTGTCGTGTCTCTGTGTACATTCAAGATATTTGATGGTGTTGGATTAAAATGCCTATCTCGGGTAGTCATGTTCCAGAGAAATAGAGAAAGAGAGAGGTAATCCGTTTCCAAACGCCTTTATGTAATATGCTATTGGGACAATTGAGTAGTTCATTCGTCCCCTTTCTTTATATTGTATGTTTTATCCGATCGGGATTTTACAAATAGTGGAAATTGTACATGGAAATACATAGGGGACTAGCCATGAAAAAATCCATCCAGACTCTCCTTTCCTCTAATACAGTAATAGCAGATGAGGAGACTCTCTCAAGTCTCAACAGTGAAAATTACGGATACTGATCAATTTCTACTGGTACAAATGTCACATTCCCTGAGATTCACTTTCAAAGTTTCAGTATGTACTTACATGTAAGTTGGACTGTGTGTGCAGGGTGCGATTTCAATCTCAATTTCTCTGGGTATTATGTAGGACAATTTTTTCTCAATGCGTCGTATTATTTGATTTTCGTTTGCCTATACATAATATGTATTACATATACATTGTATTTCCTATACATACATCTGTGTGCAAGTGTATGTATTTTGATATTATTCACCACGGAGAAGGCTCATGTATGTAAATTGTCAATTGTAAAAATAACCGAGGAATGGTTCACACTCAGACACAGTATTATTAAAGTACGGACGTGGGGTCTTTTTGTCGGTGGACAATGGAGTAGTTTTCACACTCGTTGTGCAAAATCCACCTTTACATATACGACGAGACGAGGAGGATGACGACTGGGGTCGTCCAGGGTCTCCCAGGTATCATTATCGTGTCCATCGAAATCAAATAGCTTTCACCACATTCGTAAAGGATCGAGATAGAAGAACTTATTACGTGCATTGTATATAATACACGCAATGATAGTTAAATTACATGCAAGATTAAGCATACACCATGGTTTCAAAGTACAATACATAATATAAAACGGAGAAAAAACTCATATGAAAAATACCTGAGAGAGCATGTACTGACGACTGACGAGTATTTCCAGATGGATTTCAAGATTATCGAGTAAAAAAAGGGTTTCGAAGTGAGAGAGGGCAGACAAACTTTGAAAATTCAAAGTATACTTTTACCTTATCTTTCTCGTTCTTCATTGTGCTTTAAAATTGGATATTTAAAAAAGGATTCACATATTGATGAATGGAGATGGAATGAAACACTAATTTGACTGTATATTCCGAGTATTTCCGAGACTGTGGTTAAATAGTAATTTACCTAGAGTCGTCCTATATATATTCTACGTTATTCCCACTTTCTATCGATCTCTATACAGGTAATGATTGATATGAATTTAGCTTTTGTAAACGGTAATGATTTGTTGCATGAAAATCTGATAAATGTCCCGCATTTCCCTTTTTAAAATGCCTTTAAAAAAACTTCATTTTAGTAAAATCAAATAAATGGATGAAGTTAAAAGTTGAAAACTCACAAGTGGACAGTTGGTTGAAAATACATATGGGGATAATGGAGCATCTTTTTCGACAGGATAGAATTTCTACATGGTAGATCTTTCAAACAAGAGATTTCATTGGTCGACCGTCTTTTGTCTTGTCATCACTCCAATCAATTCCACTAACCTCTCAAAATTAAAGACCCATTTGTGATGGTCGTTTTTACTGTGTACATTTCATTTCACAATGAGAACTCTCTCTCTCTCTCTGTCTCTGTACCTCTACGCCTTATCTCTTCAGTCCACTCACTTTTGATTCCGATTCAAAGATGTTACTTAAGTAAGTGTAAAAGAATGAAGAATTCTTCTTTTTCTTCATCATCATCCTCACCATCATCATCTCGTGTGTTATATAGTCAAAGGAATGGCAGTACCTAGTTCAACTATGTATAGTAAACCAGTGCAAATGTATAAAAGCAGTGCTTATTTTGTTTCTCTCTCTTCCTCGCATTCTGGTTGCTGGTTTGTTCCGAAACAAAAAAAAAGTTGATGCTTCATAGTTTTTTTTCCCCATCGAGTTTGAATTTTTACTTTGGTTGATTGCATGTCGTTGTAATCGTAATCGTAAATTTCATTTGGAAATTCCACTCCAGTCCAAAGTCAGATCAGGTGGATTCTGAAAGGGAAGAAAAACGGTGGAAAATGTTTTTTCCTTCAATGTCTGTATTTGTATTTAAATTTAAATTTTCTTGATTAGAAATTGAATTAAAAAAAATCATTGGACGTCTTCACACAACATTACTTTACAGTGTAGAGTAATGGGGAAATATATAGGAAATAAAATAGTGCATTGAATGACGCCCTCGAGGAATGATTTTCCCTATTGAATAATCAGACTTGTTTTTCTCGAAAGGGAAGTTGCAGATGCACATCCAGACACTCATTAATGGAGGTTACAGTCGTTTGAGCAACACTGCCAAGAAAAATGTGTGTCTTGACCAAACCAAAACCAGCTTCCACACAAACACACATACATAGTGTCGTCTTATTGGGATTCTTAGTGTTATGAGCAAGGGCATAGAGAATACATTTGCGCCTATGCTGCTGTCTACTTACACTCCCTCAGTGTGTACGAATCAACTGCCATTACCGCTATAAAAATTGCAGTAAGGAGTTGACTGCTCATCCCATTTGACACTTGAGCTTATTACCTGCTACACTTTACTGAAGCTATTAAGTGAGCATAAAAGGTGATAGCAGCAGGAGCACATACATACGATAGATATGTATAGTATGCAGATTACACAAATATATAGCTTTGCAAAAAAAAAAAAAATGAATGGACTTTTTTTTGCAATAGACAATTTGAGATGTGCAATGTTTGCATTTTACAAGGATTCACCTGTCCTGTCTGTCAAATGAGTAGAAGACGAGATAATACAAAGTATCTTGGAAAGGGTTTTATTTGATATTTTCTACATGTCCGTTCTTCTCCGTACAGATTGTAATATAAAAAGACAGTGTAATCTTTAAGCAGCTGTTTATATCTTCAAATGACGTTTAGCGTTTACGTGACGTGGCAATTGTGTACATAAAAGTTCAGTTTATGAATGTGTGTGTGTGTGCGTGCAAGGAATATATATTTAGATGATGAAAATCTGTAGTTTTTTTTCTTTCTTTTTTTTTGCGAAAAAAAAAGGGAAAAAAATGTTGACCAAAAATTATTGTCATCCCCATATACATTATCAAGTCAGTTGACAGAGTAACTGTATTGCAGTAAACGAATGTCACAGTACAAAGAAATAGATGAATGTTGCAGATAAAAGCTGTGTGATCATAAGTTAAAAAGTTGAATATTTAGTATTTAGTGCCTACTTTGTAATCTCCCTGTCCTTTGTTTTTCTTGGCGAACATATCCCTAATGCTTTCCTACTCCCGCTCTATTAACAAGAGTGTTGAGAGGTTAGAAAGTAATAAATCATTTGTGAGTTCTCCACAGTCCATCCGTTCAAAAAAGCAAGTTTAAATGGCAAGCGAAGAAGAGAGAGAGAGAGAGAAAGAAATAAAGAAAGAGGGAGAGAGACAGAGACAGCGAGATATGCCGTATAAATTGTTACAGCCAAAGTCATAGCCGACAACTTCGACCTGGCCATTCCCTTCTTCTACTTCTTCTTCCATCCCGGTACAATATTTATCTTTGCGACGGCAATTTGTCTTATTCCATTCATTCACCGTTTCAAAGATTTTCTTTCCTCTCTCTTCGTCTTGTTGGTTTTTGCGCAGTAGTTTTACTTTAATTAGTTTACTTCTATATAGAAAAAACTTTTATCCTTCATATCCACTTTTTTTGTACACACAAAATTTATTCTTTTCTCTTTTCAATTGGAAAAATTGCATATTTTTTGAAATTTTTAAAATCTCTACCGAGTTTTTTTTCTTTATTAAAAAATTTCTCGTCCTGGATTTTTTCCTTGTTGTTTGCTGTATAATTTAACTTGCGCATTTGCCTGTTTACAGAATACAGGCGGAGGTCAGCTTGTTCTAGCTCTAGCGTTATTCTCATTGAGACTTTTCAATCAGTCTCTATCTCTCACTCTCACACACACACACTAAATGCATTCAGTTGCAACAATAGAGGCAATATCAGCCCTCTCAACCCTCCGTGTTGAATGACTGGGGCTGGCAGTGTTGTCGCTCGCGACACTCACAATCAGCTCACCAAATCATCTGTGTATAGAGAGAGAGAGAGAGGGAGAGAGGTAGTTCCAAAAGGATATTAACAACGTCCTCGTTCATCTTCTGTCCGACAACTCACACGTATGTATTCCTGTGTAACTATGTACATATTTCCATTTGCTCACTCACACTCCAGTGTCCAGACTCAAATTCTACAGAAGTGGTAACTGATGGTCAATTCAACAGTGTGGACGCTCCGCGGTTTTACAGTCTAACAATGCCAAGATATGGAATACAATAGAAATGTATACATGTAACAAGGCATGATGTAAAAAACCTCATTGTACTATAAACATATCAGCTATATGTATTTGAAATCAGATGAATGATGTGTCAATGTGTGTGTGAATATTATACATATTGATACACACAGTTTATCAAGACAGTCCAGAGTGTGTCTGTAAATTGATGGATTTGTAGAGGAATTAGTCATAGGATTTGTATATATTTTCAAATTGAAGAGACTGAGAATAATAAAATAATGACAATAACAACACTCGTTGTTAGAAAGAAGAAAAAAAAGCGACAAGATGCTCGAGCCATCAATATAATAATAAGATATGAATGATCCGTGGATGGTCCTTAGTCCTTACAGCGTTTTCTGATTGAGATTGAACAGCATCTTGCTTCATCTGATGAGTCGGTTCCTCATGAAGCCGCACCTTCTCACATTCTTCTCCTTCTAACTTATATATGCCAAATAAACGACGAGGACTCCAGGCAGTATTAGTATACAATCTCAAGTTTAGAACCACCACCACAAGAAATATATAGACGAAGGGGAAAAAAGTGTGCGAGTGGAAATGCTATCAATATTCAATATTATATTGAGCGTCCAACGAAGCGATCCAGTATTCAATAAGCACAACATACATTTACAAATATCATCATGATTTGAAATGTAAAGCTATATGTATTACAAAATGGCATACTAATTTGTTTTGGTACATTGAGCGTGGTTTACTAGCCCATTCCATATTTCATATAGGCTCTCTGTATACTCTTAAAAAGATGTAGTCTGTACACGGTACATACATGATTATATGAAATTAGTTTCTCTCTAGCCATAAAATGGAAAGAGTTTCTGAATGAGATGAAACTCTTTGTTTTGTTTTAACAGTCAATGAATGAAATAACAAATAGCAATTATTTAAATAAATGAAAGAATTAATGTGTTTGCTCGAGCGAAATTGTGTGTGTGTGTGTATGAAGAGAGAGAGATACAGAGAGAGTTGTGTACTGTCCAAAAGAAACTAAATTAAAAAAGTATAGAAAAAAAAATCTTTGTTACCTACTTATTACTATTACATAACAAGGTAATAATTAATAATGCTGTTGACCGTCGTCAAATTGAAGTTGTGTCGGATTGAAGAATTATAGAGACAAATTATAACAGAATAGTTGTTGTTCAATTAATGTTTTCAAGTTTATTGTGGCTGACTAACGTCATTAATTCTGTGAACAGAGAGTAATATAATAATGTAGATACAAAATGTACTGTGTACTTGTTTTCGTTCTGTCTTTTGGCAGAGAAATGAGGAGCCGCCAGGGCTGCCTGGGATTCTGGTCCTTAAAAATCAAATAAATAAATAAGTTAGAACAGGTTGTGCATCAGTTGCAGAGAGAGAGAGAGATTTGGTGATGGATAGATATTGTATTGTAGTAGGTTGGTTTGGTATAGGATACTTGATAGAACATGACCATTCATTCATTTCCAACCCATCACATTTCCATAGCTTACATTTTATCATCATGTGTGTGTACGCATACACAAAAGACTTTCAACTCACACTTCCATTTCATTTTATATTGTACAGTCAACAGTATGAAAAAGAAAAGGCGTCTGTGTCTACAATGTAGAAAAGTTTTTCAAGTTCAAGTCCAAATCTAAAAGATCCAAGCAAGTAGGAAACTTTTTTGGCTTACTTTGCAAATTTCTCTCTGTAGGATTCCATGTTTCTCTCATCCCGTCTCATTAAAAAAGGAACCAACCAGTTCCCGGTTGGAGTTGCATTCATTTTCATGTGTATATCTAAAGTTCTTTTTTTCCCTGTCAAGATTTTCCTTGTTCAACTCATGTTGCTTGAGTTTTGGAGGTGAAATAGTGAAATACGATATCATCCACGTTGTTATTGTTGTTTTTCTTCTCTATTTCTCTCTCTCTCTCTCTCACTTGTCGCTCGTATAATTCAATGTGTCCACTATGAGATTTTTGCCTTAAAATATTATTGCTTGGACTATTAAAGGAAACCATAGGGATCAATGCATAAATTAAACAAAGGTGAGACTACACAATGATATACAGAGAATACAGACATTGGCAAAAAGGAAAGAGATTATTAAAATGATGGCCTCACGTAAACAAAATAGATATTTTAGTTACCCGCCGCTCTCAGTGCTTCTCACCTCCCAAAAATCTCTAAATTGTCAACTTGTCTATGTACAAAAGAATATCTCATGGATTTTAACTGAATACTTGTATGCTTTTCTCAGAAAAAAAAAGAAAAAAAAATTATTCTGTTTATGATTATGTATAACCACATAAAAACTAATTGTTTGAATAATTTTTTGAGTGTGTCGTGGTAAATTGGTGACGTTTTCATTTTACGATTAGTGCTGACTGGTTCACAATGACTTGTAGTGAAATGGAAGACGGACAAAGTATTTGGCAAATCCAAATGTGGTTAATCCATCTAGGACCATAGAATTAGAATTTTTTGATCTGTCTGTATTTATTGTATGTTTCATCTCTCTGTCAAACCAAGTTGCTAACCTACTCAATATAGTAATGAAATCATTACAGACGTCTTGTGAACCAAACACTTTGAGAGTCCTTTGACTATTTAATCCACAGTCAGCTCACAACATCAATTTACAATTGTGGACAAAACTGTGCAATTTATTTTGACTCTGCCAATAAATTTCCCCTATGAATAACTTTGTTTCAACTGTGTGTGATGTGTAAAGAAGAAAAAAAAGGATTTCGTGTGGTGGTGTACTAGTATGTGCGTGTGTGTTTGAAGAGAATTTTGCAATTTACGGCAACGACAATAAGGGGATAACCTCGTGTGTGATCAGTTGATGAGAGCCGGTTATGGTTATATTACTTGCTGTTCCATAGTGGCTAGAACAATAAGTGGCTAGAAAAATTTACAATTTACGCCCTTGTGTAAAACTTCAAAGTTGAGAGAGAGAGTGGAGAAAATTGCAATTTGCAGACAAGTGCAAGTTGTATGTATTTAGTGTGAAGCATCATCTCTCATACCGTTGTAGGTAGATTTTTTTTTTCTTCTATTTTGTTTTATTGCAAAACTTACAATGTTTTATATACCTTTTAGTACTCTCACCCCCCAACCAACAATCCTGTCCACTTTCAGTATCATGGACTGGACTCAAATATACTTATGTACTGTACAATCATACAAACGATAGACATGCAGAGGGAAATCTAAAATACAGACAGATCCATGTATTTGATAATAGGGAAAACGGACACGCATATCTTTTTTGTCAATCATTTTTATGTGCATGTACATGTCATGTCGACTATGCATATGCATACCCAAGTATGTACATATATACATACAGATACATGTATTATGAAACTCCAAGAGTGTCCATCTCATCTTATGTCTTCAGTCATGGATATTACTGATGGTCATGTGGTGCATAAGGGGAAAAGAAGAAATGAATCTTAACAGATCAATCTGATAGGGCCAGCGGCAAAAATCCTCCATGGAACCAACACTAAAAAAAATAAAAAATAAATAAAAACAAGGCGTGGAGAATATTCGCGTTCACTAAATTGCACTATATAAAAATATTTTTATGATTACATTCTCATTTTCTCAATGTAAATACAAATTCAAGAACAGCAGTCATCCAGTTCAAATTATAAATAAATTTTATGTAAGAAGATTCTGCGTTTTCCCCCTCGTTTCATATGCAGTATATTCAGATAAAAGATATTATGAAGGAAATTATGAAACAGAGACAAAGTATAAGTCAAAAGTCAATGTACTTATTCTCCAATCCAATCTAGAATTATTTTTAATTGGATATTAATCTTCATTATTTAAATGGTTCGGCTATTGCTCTTGTGTACAAGGATTGAAGGAAGTAATAAATATTTTGTTGGATATTTTGACTTGTATGGTGGTTCCTTCCTTGACACAGGTTTTTACACAATTTGGTCTCATTTGTTTGTACATTTTTCCTGTTCCGCGGTGGACTTTGTTGGTGGGCAAGAATTGAAGAAAAAATTCTTCTTTAATTCTCAGAGCACCTTTCAATTCTCATGCTGATAAATTACCTAAATAACCCACTTAGAAATTATGTATATGATGTAGAGGTTCATGCAAACATGCTTTGTAATTTAACTTTAAGTTCTGGTCGGATATTACTTCTTTTTTTTCATTTTTTCCTTTCTTGAATATGACACCACCATCTCTAACATTAAGAGATGAAGAAGAGCAAACAATAAGGAAGAAAATATATTGAATAATTTTTTTTTGTATGAGAGAGAAAACGAGAAAAAGCCCACATTTTAAGAGATATGTGTGTGTACTGTGTGTGTAGTTTGTACGTAGTGTCGATTGATGTTGGTCCGCATTTGATTATGCAAAATATTTGAGAGCTTTCTCATTCTTCACATGATTTACTACTGTCATTTCATTTCATTCACTGTTGAGCCGACATTAAGAACTATGCAGTGAGTGCCAACAAGGAACAAATGAATGAATGAGTGTGAGTTGAGTGAATGAAATGCTCGCTCCATTTCAATAGAGAAATATATGAGAAACTTTATGAGTGTCGTCGTTGGACTGAAGAAAATACCGCTGCTGCCATTATAATGTAATGTAGAACCTTCTCATTGTTATCATGTAAATGCAACTCGGAACATACATTCGTTATTCCTATTATGTATGTAGACGGGAGCATCGAGCATCCAACAGCTTTTGATATCTCATGTGCGTGTACTGACAACGTGGGATTAGTACATACAATACACACACACATTATGTATTATTATTATTGTATGTACATCGTACGCATAGTCAAAGGAAGGTTTTGGGGAATGTACAATTGCTTGTACATTAGGATATATGTATGTATGAAGGAAGGGATAAGGGTAGGATATTGGATAGTTGGATAGATAAGAAGGGGTGGGGGAAAAGTGTGCCTTATATTTTATATTGTCTGACTTGGTGGAGGCGTTATTTCGGGTTTCTGCCTTATTTTTCCCCATTTGATGTCCTATACAATATAATACAAACATATGAGAGGGAAATTATTATATGGACTTTCAAGTATCATGTTGCACTCTCTCTCTCTGTTGCCGTATGAATTCAGGGGGATGGGGATATTTCTATATTTTCTCTGCTCTCGTTCAAGGCGAGTGGTTAGAAACCCACCTAATTGTTCTAAAACGCATTCTTGTGATCCCCTTCCTAATGGAGCTATGACACAATAAAAGCCCCAGATGATAATAATGTATAATAGAGGAGAAAGACAGGATTATTTGATCACTTCATCCTACGAGTTTTTCCTTGTTTTGGATCTCTCTCTCGCTCTCTCTGTTTTTGTCTGTGTGTCTAGAAGTGTGAGGAGTGAACTCCTCCGACTAGACTTTCTCGCTCTTTTTCCTTTCGAGATCTTCCAACTTCAAATGTACACTACTAAATTTTGTCTCTTGTTTTTTCCCTGTATTTTCTGTCCCAAGTCTCCCCAAACATCGTACATCATCGTACCTCTCCCATCTACATACTCTGTATATTTAATTATAATTTACTCTTGTTTATGACCTCATATCCACATGAACAGGATCTCTTGCGTAATTGTTTTTTTCTAAACAAAAATTGTATCAATTGCGATTCATAACTACATGTATTTGTGTTGTATTTATGAAAATGAACGAGACTTGTATATGTTTACTATAGCTAGACAGATGTATATATATACCTAGATAGATAATTTGGTAGCCAAGTGAAAAATAGATACCAAAGTTGGAAATAGACACGGAGTTTTGGGGTTTTTATAAGGCGACGTCCGAGAAGTATCTGTGTAGAAACAAATTCAAGTTAGAATGTGGGGAGATGATCAAGGTGAAAGCATAAAAGGGAATCCCAAGAGAGCAACTATTCTCAAGTCGTATGATGGCCACGGACGGACACTGACACTAGTCGTGTAGTGCATCGTGTGAAAGCCAATAATATACTCCACATATCTATGGTCCATCGTCAAGTTTACGACTTCAAGTTGTAGAGAAAATATACGGAGCCCGCAAAAAAAAATACGATACTTATCGTATTTGTGTACATATGTATGTGTGTGCTCGTATAGGCATAGTATTTGCAGATAGGGTCCAAATATAGCAAGGACGAAACAGAATGCAGGGGAGCAGGAGCGTACTTTCTTTGGATCCCTCTAACTGCATATACATATACACAGTCGTGTGTGTGTGTGTGAATAACTAAGTGAATACTCGGAATTCGGAACTCGGAGAAAAGACAGAAAAAAACTCAAGTTTATTTTGACTCTTGAAATGACTCGGCTCTCCTGCATCTTCCTCCTCCAACTTTTATAGCATTGACCAGACTACACTATACAACCGGACAGAAACAGTATTTTTTGCAGTATTTATGATGCACTTCTCATTGGTGATAAACCGTCCGCTATGGACTTTTACTCAAATTTCAAGTTCCAATTCCGATGCATATATATGAGAAAGGTTGACTGTAGTGATGAATGCATTGAACAGTCACACAAACTTCTGTCCAGTCAAAAGAGAAAAAAAATCCACATTGCTCTTTTAAATTGATGGAATATAGTTCTCTTTGGTGGTTTTAAATAAAATAAAAAGAACGTGCAAGAGGACTCATCCATTTCCCCGTTTACGTATCCCCAGAGTTCCGTTCTCAATTTATTTGCTTTTTTTATTGTTACGTTTAGGTGTGGAGCAATTTGTCCCTTTTTTTGTCATCCTTCCTGGTCTGGTCTTCATCTGTTTTAAATACATAGCACTTTCAAATGAATTTTTAATTGTGTAAACATACACACAGTTAGATCTGTCACAGTTTTGTCATGGAAACAAAGTTTCCATGAGAAATGCTCAATTTTCCTTTCTCAGTTGTTTAGAGTCTTGATATAGAGGAAAGGAATTATGGATTAAGGGGTGGGCTATTATTTATGGATTTTGCATTGCATGTCCCTCCCCATGGAATACACGACGAATGATGTAATTTGTAATAGTATTTGTAATCCGACGGCGTTTGAAAGACATTAAACAGCAAAAATGTCTTGATTGTCATATACATAATCGATATGGAAATACTAATGGACATGGACCCAGGGTGACCAAAGCAGAAACGCATAAGGGATTTTCAATATATAATCATTAAAAAAAAGTTGTCCTTTTTTTCACATGGTCATGGTCAAACGGCATGGAGAGAGTCACACTGGAATGGAATGGAAGGAAATAAATATAGACAAGGGTACAGCTGGACAAGAGACAAGAGGGATTTGTAAAATATACTTTGAAAGTGTCAGATATTACATATTCGGAAGGACAGTGAACATTGTGAACGGTTCATGTTATGCCCTCGGACCTTGTGTGTCGTGTGCCACAGGGAAAACTATTGTAGAAAGAGAGAGGTATGTATGTGTGTTTGTATATGTTCACATTGTTCACTGGAGTTTGAGTAAATTGACGGTGCCAATGGAATTTCCATTTTATACGGATAGACAGTGAAGTTTAAGTGTAATATATATATACATATGAAGAGACACAGTTTCAATATATGTATTGACATAGAGACCATTTTATGGATAAAGTGCGACGACTGTAGTTTGTATGAGCTAAGAAGCTAATGGATATTCAATGCTGGGGTTGACTGGACGTGGGTCTCATCAATTAGTCAGGCTTTGTGTGACATCAGGCTGATTTAGGAACGCCGAAGACCCCACACGAAG
Organism: Gisinianus flammeolus; assembly: GCA_034699125.1. Taxonomy (NCBI): domain Eukaryota; kingdom Metazoa; phylum Arthropoda; class Collembola; order Symphypleona; family Katiannidae; genus Gisinianus; species Gisinianus flammeolus. The sequence goes on along the minus strand of JAIUND010002157.1, from coordinate 5,217 downwards.
ATTTATGATTGATTTCTTGAAAGATTGAGATATGAGCTCTCTCTCTCTTTCTCTCTTGTGTTTTTATTTTTTTTAAGCCGCAAGAGTTTTTGGTGTCCTGCGACTCTCTTTCTCTTTCAATATATAAAAAAAATCTCATCTTCTGTCCAGTTTGGCTGCACGCTGCCTGTCATTTATTGGCAAACGGCGATCCGTTGTGTTCAACGAAACTCAAATGGTCTTTTGATTCTTTAGTGTTCGACACCTCCATTTGTTCCCTCCTGGTGTCTCAACTATATAATGCAATGTATTAAAAAGTTCCCATTGTCCTCCTCTCTTGTTGTGCTACATGGCCAGCAAATAACTTGTCAATCAGCTTCATTTTCATTTTGGGCAAGTTAGTAATCGAATTCCCTTATTAGGACTCCACATAATAACCAATTTCCAGTATCGTATTCAAATTCAAGTCAAACATGTAATCGATACGATGGATAATTTCACACAAGAAACGTTAAAAAAGTCTCTTCTTTCCAACTGAGTACTATCTACAGTTGAATTAGGATTTTAACTTAAAATCTACATTCAACATAAAAGATAGATTTTCTGTGGAAAATTTGACTTCATGTAAAATGAGTGTTGACAACCCTCTAAAAAAGAGAAACACGGAAATTTGTTCATGTTTCACTTCAAGTCATCGCACAAAGAGAAAAAGTGTGAGTTCCCTTGGCAGCATGTTGACTTTGAGGCGGGAGAAAGAGAGGGGAAAAGGTGAGGAAGGGACGATGGAAAAGGAAATGTCGTTCTTTGTGTGTGTGAAATTAAAGAATTTGTCAAAAGTGGGTTGGTTTTTGCTTGACTTTGAAAGGCAGTCACCTAAAAACTTTTTTTTTTTTTTGCGGTCTTTTTCTGATGATACATTTTCCTCTGGAGTCCTCTTTAATCTTCTTCCCCTTCCCTCCCTTTTCCACTTTCACAAATGACTGTTGTCCATGTAACGCATTTAGAATTTCAAGTGATATATTGGATCCCTCTCATTTACACCTCAAAGCCAATACAAATACAGAGAAATATAATAAATGCATTATTTTACAATAAAACATACATTTGAAATTTCTCCTGTACTACAGAGTCTGTAGTGAAGGAGAGGAAACAAGTGAAGAAGAGGGGATTTCAAGTGTAATATAATAAATTAGAAAATGAAGAGGAAAATTAAAATTGAATAATGAACTTTGTAATAAATGAGGAGCTAATATTGCACACAGCTTATTACACTTGAACTCTTCACAGTTTGAAAAAGTACCAAAAAATTTCAACACGGTTTTTATGTGGAGTTATGGAGAGAGAGAGAGAGAGAGAAAAGAAAGAGCTGGTTCGCATACTAACAAAATCGTACGCCTCCCAGAGTTTTCCTGTAATTATTAAAGGGTAGTCTGGGACAACCTGCTCAAGCTCATAATTCAATTCGCAGTCAAATTAAAAATATAGCTTCACTTAATTAAACTTACTTCTCCCCCAATGAAAATAAAAATCATCGACTCCAGGAAAAAAAAAGTAAATGCTTCCCATTCTCTCCTCCACGCTCACGATTACGACATTACAGCAGAAAACGGGAGAGAAAGAGACTCCTAGATAGGAGAATTACTCTCTATAGTTTACATCTTGTGTGTGTGTGTCAAATGAGGAAAAGAAAGGCGTTATTCAATGGCTTTCGAGTTGTTCGAGTAAAAAAAAGTATGCATATAGAATTTCTTAGATTGTGATATACGAACTTGATTGCCTCCTGCACAATTTTCTCAATGTCCTAACTCCTGGAATAGTCGTAGAAAAAGTGTGAGAGCACAATGTGTGTGTAAAACAAAACGGAAGGGGCACATGCCACCAATGAAGTAGAGAGTGAGAGGGTGAGAGGGAAAAAGTATGGTGTTTTAGCAATGAACGTTTAAAAATATATATATCGTGACTTTTGACTCTGGCATTGAAAGGTGGAAACGGAGAGAAAAAAGCTCTCTCTCTCTTTCTCTCTCTCTTCCTCTTTGAGTCATTAAAATGGTAGAGTGTGAGAGAGGGTCTCTTCAAGTTGATCATTTGAATGCAGTCGATGACTTTTAATTAGAGAACGATTAGCCTTTTTTCCCCGATTATATAGCCTCATGATAGACGATATAAGATGAACTTAATTAAAACCAAACTTTTACTCCTTGTCTAACCAATGTCGAGGCAAATTGGAGCCGACTCTTTCAGATTAAATAAAATCCCCTTTTTTCTTTTAATGTAAATTTTTCTTCACCTCGTACTCGTCCTTACAAAGTACCAAGAAAATCTTTAACTCTTGCGGAAAAACTCTCATTTTTTGTGGCTTTTTTTTCTTTAAATTTAAAAAAATGGACTTTATAAAGTTTTCATTTCTTTAATTTAAATTTTGTTCAAAAAGTAAGTTCATTGTCCAAGGGAAAAGGAGAAACAGGAATTAGGAATGGAATTTCCTCCAAAAGATTCGTATTCATTTATTTTTCTGAGAATTATTATAAATAAATTACCCATCTCGTCTTAATTTGAAATGGGAAAAAATTTATTTGATTTTAAATGAGAGTGTGTGCGTGTGTAACACTTTTGACAACTCTAGACTCCTTTCCTTCTCTCGGGTAAAAACGAGTGAGAATAAATTGAGTTTCTCTTGCTATGACTTTCCACCCGAATGAATGACTTGCAAATTAACAATGCAGAGAGAAAGAGAGAGAGAGATAGAAAAGACAAGAAATTAATTTTTACAAGTGGAATGCTAACAATAACAATACGATGACGAAGATTTCTTTCGACTAGGAAAATGTGGACGACGGGAATTGGAAGTGTGTGTGTGTGTGTGTGTTGTGTGATGAAACGCGGGCCGCTCTGATAATTAAAAAATCTCCAGCTATTATTTTTTACGAAGGCTGGCTCAAGGAATTTGTGCGCTATCATAATTAATGCGCTGTTGTTTCCACTCTAATTAAATCAGCAGCATTTTACAACATGAATACTCTCAACTCGACTTGACTCGACTCAATAACCATACACACGCTAGACAATCGACACATTTCTTTCCAGTTCCAGTTGTTTCATTTTATGGCTCACGCACGTTTTTCTTTCAAAAGAATTGAGAGTTCCAGAGAGAGAGAGAGGAAGAGAGTATGAAAAAACATGCAGGAAGAAACGAGATGCAAAAAAAAACAATTAAGACAATGACGACGGGGAAGCTCTTGCATACATCAATGGGGAAAGGTTTGCGTATTACAAAGTATATTATATAACACAACGGACACACAATTTACTTTTATCATTTGACAATTTTGCAAGGGGAAATGATTTGATTCGGATGGGGATAGGGCAGGCCCAACAAGCAAAGTGTAAAGCGGGTATTTTGCATCCCCCACTTTTATAAAACGCTTCTCCAGAGTATGAATAATAAAAACTTGTGTGTATATAGATTTTCATATATATAAGTTGGGATGTATTGGATGCATCAGATATATAAATTCACGCAGAGATGAAATAACTCATGTGAAGAGAGAGAGAGCGAGCGAGAAAGACGGGCGACTTTTTTCTATTTTCAAAAGAAAGGCCGAAGAAGCTAATTGCATACTATTCTAATCGTATGAGAGATTTATAGGCGACAAAGCAATGTTAAACTGGTTTAACAAGAACTGGATAATTGAGTTAATTGAGTGCTATTTTCTATGTGTAGTTAATATCATATGGAAAGAATTGGTTGGATGGAAGAAAAGAGGAGAAAGAGAGTTGGACTCATTTATTACACAGCTTTTCAGAGTAAAAACTATGTGTGTGTATGTGTGTGATTCTTTGGCTGCACATAGTCAGTTCTTAGGCTTGAGCTTCTTCATCTTCGTCGTCGTCGTCCTCCTCTTCTCCTCATTCTGCTATGTTACTTCTTTGTAGATTTGTTCAAGTTTAAAGATTTGTGAAAATACGAGAAAAATTTGAAGGCTCCTCTAATTCATTTGATCTCATTTCTCATTTGAGCCCATGAACAACACGCATTATTATTTTATATTCAATTTTTTTTTCTTGCGTATCAAATATATTTGAAGGCTATGCAGTAATGCTTTTGTTCTCCACAGCTCGTTTTTCTTCATCTCTCTTTCTCTCTCCTCATATACGCGAATCCATCATTGTATAGTATCGTTTTAATAACAAATAACAACAGTGTACAAATCCCATTAATTTTTCCAAAGAAAACAAATTTGCGAACAACAGACTCTTGAATGTTGAATGTGCACTGTCTTTTTTTGAATTGAAGCGTAATTTATTCATCATTTTTTTCACATCGTTAACAATCCCATGGTCCTTTACACTATGAATTTGTGTATGTGAAGACTGTGTAGTTTATCATGCGCATATTGTAAAGTGTAAAGAATAAATTCTATTTTGAACAATTACGTAATTTGAGTTTTTTTTTCTTACTCACTTCACAACATGTACACAGAGGAGATTACAATTTATGTTCCTGAGAACGAAAGCTCATCTCTTTAGCTGGTGGGGATATATTGCAGGTGTGCGGGAGTTCGTAAATCATTTGATTTATTAAAAACCAGAAGCTATAGGGGAAATATTATAGAAATTCCTAGTTTTAATTCTAATCCCTCTTTATATGCTTTAAAATCCAAAGTTTTCCCAGTTTAATTATTTTGTAAAATTAAAAATGTTGTCAAATGTCATCTTGCAGTACAATTTACAATGGAAACGGTTGACTCCATGACAAAATGTGCATGTATGTGTACACTCTACATAAGGAAAATGTGGACAGTTTATCTTTTCATGAGGAAATTGAATTAACGGAGGTCTTGAACTATTGTTCCTAAAAATCTCCTAACGATCAAGTTCAAGTAAATTGTAATCATAAAGAAGTCAAATTGAGAGAAAATAAGACGAAGGGAAAAAAGAATCATTGACTTGCTTATTTCATCTTGTTGACTTGTGGTAAAGGATTTTTGTCCCTGTCGTATTTAAAATGAACTCACATCTATATTATCCATATACAATTTTTTTTTTGCCTTTACATTTGACAAGTCAGCACCAGCAAAAGAAAAGCTAGTAAGCACTCAACTACTTATAAAGTAAAATGTAATAGTAATGAACTAGAAACTACACAACAATTCAAACCAGAAAGAGAGAGAGAGAAATAGTTGTGTATGGATCTCTCTCTCTCTCTCTCTCTCTCTCTCTCTCTCTCTCTCTCTCTCT